>CM069451.1:25972864-26205895 GCA_035610835.1 Ophiura sarsii | reverse complement strand
CAATCTCGACAGTTGTCTCTGCATCTGTGGTTACTGCACTTGCAGTTGAAGCTTCAGCAGTGCTTCCAATAACACTCGTACTTTCAGATACTTGTTCAGTGGTAGCCGCTGTTGTTTCAGCAGATGCTGTAGTTTCCAAAGTTGTCTCTGCCTGAACCGATGTTGATCTTTCGGTTGATGACCCTACAGTAGAAACTGTTTCAGTAGCTTCCTGAGTAGTAACTGCTGGGGTAGTCACTGACGTTGTTTGCGCAGTTGTGACAATCTCGACAGTTGTCTCTGCATCTGTGGTTACTGCACTTGCAGTTGAAGCTTCAGCAGTGCTTCCAATAACACTCGTACTTTCAGATACTTGTTCAGTGGTAGCCGCTGTTGTTTCAGCAGATGCTGTAGTTTCCAAAGTTGTCTCTGCCTGAACCGATGTTGATCTCTCGGTAGATGGCCCTACAGTAGAAACTGTTTCAGTAGCTTCCTGAGTAGTAACTGCTGGGGTAGTCACTGACGTTGTTTGCGCAGTTGTGACAATCTCGACAGTTGTCTCTGCATCTGTGGTTACTGCACTTGCAGTTGAAGCTTCAGCAGTGCTTCCAATAACACTCGTACTTTCAGATACTTGTTCAGTGGTAGCCGCTGTTGTTTCAGCAGATGCTGTAGTTTCCAAAGTTGTCTCTGCCTGAACCGATGTTGATCTCTCGGTAGATGACCCTACAGTAGAAACTGTTTCAGTAGCTTCCTGAGTAGTAACTGCTGGGGTAGTCACTGACGTTGTTTGCGCAGTTGTGACAATCTCGACAGTTGTCTCTGCATCTGTGGTTACTGCACTTGCAGTTGAAGCTTCAGCAGTGCTTCCAATAACACTCGTACTTTCAGATACTTGTTCAGTGGTAGCCGCTGTTGTTTCAGCAGATGCTGTAGTTTCCAAAGTTGTCTCTGCCTGAACCGATGTTGATCTCTCGGTAGATGACCCTACAGTAGAAACTGTTTCAGTAGCTTCCTGAGTAGTAACTGCTGGGGTAGTCACTGACGTTGTTTGCGCAGTTGTGACAATCTCGACAGTTGTCTCTGCATCTGTGGTTACTGCACTTGCAGTTGAAGCTTCAGCAGTGCTTCCAATAACACTCGTACTTTCAGATACTTGTTCAGTGGTAGCCGCTGTTGTTTCAGCAGATGCTGTAGTTTCCAAAGTTGTCTCTGCCTGAACCGATGTTGATCTCTCGGTAGATGACCCTACAGTAGAAACTGTTTCAGTAGCTTCCTGAGTAGTAACTGCTGGGGTAGTCACTGACGTTGTTTGCGCAGTTGTGACAATCTCGACAGTTGTCTCTGCATCTGTGGTTACTGCACTTGCAGTTGAAGCTTCAGCAGTGCTTCCAATAACACTCGTACTTTCAGATACTTGTTCAGTGGTAGCCGCTGTTGTTTCAGCAGATGCTGTAGTTTCCAAAGTTGTCTCTGCCTGAACCGATGTTGATCTCTCGGTAGATGACCCTACAGTAGAAACTGTTTCAGTAGCTTCCTGAGTAGTAACTGCTGGGGTAGTCACTGACGTTGTTTGCGCAGTTGTGACAATCTCGACAGTTGTCTCTGCATCTGTGGTTACTGCACTTGCAGTTGAAGCTTCAGCAGTGCTTCCAATAACACTCGTACTTTCAGATACTTGTTCAGTGGTAGCCGCTGTTGTTTCAGCAGATGCTGTAGTTTCCAAAGTTGTCTCTGCCTGAACCGATGTTGATCTCTCGGTAGATGACCCTACAGTAGAAACTGTTTCAGTAGCTTCCTGAGTAGTAACTGCTGGGGTAGTCACTGACGTTGTTTGCGCAGTTGTGACAATCTCGACAGTTGTCTCTGCATCTGTGGTTACTGCACTTGCAGTTGAAGCTTCAGCAGTGCTTCCAATAACACTCGTACTTTCAGATACTTGTTCAGTGGTAGCCGCTGTTGTTTCAGCAGATGCTGTAGTTTCCAAAGTTGTCTCTGCCTGAACCGATGTTGATCTCTCGGTAGATGACCCTACAGTAGAAACTGTTTCAGTAGCTTCCTGAGTAGTAACTGCTGGGGTAGTCACTGACGTTGTTTGCGCAGTTGTGACAATCTCGACAGTTGTCTCTGCATCTGTGGTTACTGCACTTGCAGTTGAAGCTTCAGCAGTGCTTCAATAACACTCGTACTTTCAGATACTTGTTCAGTGGTAGCCGCTGTTGTTTCAGCAGATGCTGTAGTTTCCAAAGTTGTCTCTGCCTGAACCGATGTTGATCTCTCGGTAGATGACCCTACAGTAGAAACTGTTTCAGTAGCTTCCTGAGTAGTAACTGCTGGGGTAGTCACTGACGTTGTTTGCGCAGTTGTGACAATCTCGACAGTTGTCTCTGCATCTGTGGTTACTGCACTTGCAGTTGAAGCTTCAGCAGTGCTTCCAATAACACTCGTACTTTCAGATACTTGTTCAGTGGTAGCCGCTGTTGTTTCAGCAGATGCTGTAGTTTCCAAAGTTGTCTCTGCCTGAACCGATGTTGATCTCTCGGTAGATGACCCTACAGTAGAAACTGTTTCAGTAGCTTCCTGAGTAGTAACTGCTGGGGTAGTCACTGACGTTGTTTGCGCAGTTGTGACAATCTCGACAGTTGTCTCTGCATCTGTGGTTACTGCACTTGCAGTTGAAGCTTCAGCAGTGCTTCCAATAACACTCGTACTTTCAGATACTTGTTCAGTGGTAGCCGCTGTTGTTTCAGCAGATGCTGTAGTTTCCAAAGTTGTCTCTGCCTGAACCGATGTTGATCTCTCGGTAGATGACCCTACAGTAGAAACTGTTTCAGTAGCTTCCTGAGTAGTAACTGCTGGGGTAGTCACTGACGTTGTTTGCGCAGTTGTGACAATCTCGACAGTTGTCTCTGCATCTGTGGTTACTGCACTTGCAGTTGAAGCTTCAGCAGTGCTTCCAATAACACTCGTACTTTCAGATACTTGTTCAGTGGTAGCCGCTGTTGTTTCAGCAGATGCTGTAGTTTCCAAAGTTGTCTCTGCCTGAACCGATGTTGATCTCTCGGTAGATGACCCTACAGTAGAAACTGTTTCAGTAGCTTCCTGAGTAGTAACTGCTGGGGTAGTCACTGACGTTGTTTGCGCAGTTGTGACAATCTCGACAGTTGTCTCTGCATCTGTGGTTACTGCACTTGCAGTTGAAGCTTCAGCAGTGCTTCCAATAACACTCGTACTTTCAGATACTTGTTCAGTGGTAGCCGCTGTTGTTTCAGCAGATGCTGTAGTTTCCAAAGTTGTCTCTGCCTGAACCGATGTTGATCTCTCGGTAGATGACCCTACAGTAGAAACTGTTCAGTAGCTTCCTGAGTAGTAACTGCTGGGGTAGTCACTGACGTTGTTTGCGCAGTTGTGACAATCTCGACAGTTGTCTCTGCATCTGTGGTTACTGCACTTGCAGTTGAAGCTTCAGCAGTGCTTCCAATAACACTCGTACTTTCAGATACTTGTTCAGTGGTAGCCGCTGTTGTTTCAGCAGATGCTGTAGTTTCCAAAGTTGTCTCTGCCTGAACCGATGTTGATCTCTCGGTAGATGACCCTACAGTAGAAACTGTTTCAGTAGCTTCCTGAGTAGTAACTGCTGGGGTAGTCACTGACGTTGTTTGCGCAGTTGTGACAATCTCGACAGTTGTCTCTGCATCTGTGGTTACTGCACTTGCAGTTGAAGCTTCAGCAGTGCTTCCAATAACACTCGTACTTTCAGATACTTGTTCAGTGGTAGCCGCTGTTGTTTCAGCAGATGCTGTAGTTTCCAAAGTTGTCTCTGCCTGAACCGATGTTGATCTCTCGGTAGATGACCCTACAGTAGAAACTGTTTCAGTAGCTTCCTGAGTAGTAACTGCTGGGGTAGTCACTGACGTTGTTTGCGCAGTTGTGACAATCTCGACAGTTGTCTCTGCATCTGTGGTTACTGCACTTGCAGTTGAAGCTTCAGCAGTGCTTCCAATAACACTCGTACTTTCAGATACTTGTTCAGTGGTAGCCGCTGTTGTTTCAGCAGATGCTGTAGTTTCCAAAGTTGTCTCTGCCTGAACCGATGTTGATCTCTCGGTAGATGACCCTACAGTAGAAACTGTTTCAGTAGCTTCCTGAGTAGTAACTGCTGGGGTAGTCACTGACGTTGTTTGCGCAGTTGTGACAATCTCGACAGTTGTCTCTGCATCTGTGGTTACTGCACTTGCAGTTGAAGCTTCAGCAGTGCTTCCAATAACACTCGTACTTTCAGATACTTGTTCAGTGGTAGCCGCTGTTGTTTCAGCAGATGCTGTAGTTTCCAAAGTTGTCTCTGCCTGAACCGATGTTGATCTCTCGGTAGATGACCCTACAGTAGAAACTGTTTCAGTAGCTTCCTGAGTAGTAACTGCTGGGGTAGTCACTGACGTTGTTTGCGCAGTTGTGACAATCTCGACAGTTGTCTCTGCATCTGTGGTTACTGCACTTGCAGTTGAAGCTTTAGCAGTGCTTCCAATAACACTCGTACTTTCAGATACTTGTTCAGTGGTAGCCGCTGTTGTTTCAGCAGATGCTGTAGTTCCCAAAGTTGTCTCTGCCTGAACCGATGTTGATCTCTCGGTAGATGACCCTACAGTAGAAACTGTTTCAGTAGTTTCCTGAGTAGTAACTGCTGGGGTAGTCACTGACGTTGTTTGCGCAGTTGTGACAATCTCGACAGTTGTCTCTGCATCTGTGGTTACTGCACTTGCAGTTGAAGCTTCAGCAGTGCTTCCAATAACACTCGTACTTTCAGATACTTGTTCAGTGGTAGCCGCTGTTGTTTCAGCAGATGCTGTAGTTCCAAAGTTGTCTCTGCCTGAACCGATGTTGATCTCTCGGTAGATGACCCTACAGTAGAAACTGTTTCAGTAGCTTCCTGAGTAGTAACTGCTGGGGTAGTCACTGACGTTGTTTGCGCAGTTGTGACAATCTCGACAGTTGTCTCTGCATCTGTGGTTACTGCACTTGCAGTTGAAGCTTCAGCAGTGCTTCCAATAACACTCGTACTTTCAGATACTTGTTCAGTGGTAGCCGCTGTTGTTTCAGCAGATGCTGTAGTTTCCAAAGTTGTCTCTGCCTGAACCGATGTTGATCTCTCGGTAGATGACCCTACAGTAGAAACTGTTTCAGTAGCTTCCTGAGTAGTAACTGCTGGGGTAGTCACTGACGTTGTTTGCGCAGTTGTGACAATCTCGACAGTTGTCTCTGCATCTGTCGTTACTGCACTTGCAGTTGAAGCTTCAGCAGTGCTTCCAATAACACTCGTACTTTCAGATACTTGTTCAGTGGTAGCCGCTGTTGTTTCAGCAGATGCTGTAGTTTCCAAAGTTGTCTCTGCCTGAACCGATGTTGATCTCTCGGTAGATGACCCTACAGTAGAAACTGTTTCAGTAGCTTCCTGAGTAGTAACTGCTGGGGTAGTCACTGACGTTGTTTGCGCAGTTGTGACAATCTCGACAGTTGTCTCTGCATCTGTGGTTACTGCACTTGCAGTTGAAGCTTCAGCAGTGCTTCCAATAACACTCGTACTTTCAGATACTTGTTCAGTGGTAGCCGCTGTTGTTTCAGCAGATGCTGTAGTTTCCAAAGTTGTCTCTGCCTGAACCGATGTTGATCTCTCGGTAGATGACCCTACAGTAGAAACTGTTTCAGTAGCTTCCTGAGTAGTAACTGCTGGGTAGTCACTGACGTTGTTTGCGCAGTTGTGACAATCTCGACAGTTGTCTCTGCATCTGTGGTTACTGCACTTGCAGTTGAAGCTTCAGCAGTGCTTCCAATAACACTCGTACTTTCAGATACTTGTTCAGTGGTAGCCGCTGTTGTTTCAGCAGATGCTGTAGTTTCCAAAGTTGTCTCTGCCTGAACCGATGTTGATCTCTCGGTAGATGACCCTACAGTAGAAACTGTTTCAGTAGCTTCCTGAGTAGTAACTGCTGGGGTAGTCACTGACGTTGTTTGCGCAGTTGTGACAATCTCGACAGTTGTCTCTGCATCTGTGGTTACTGCACTTGCAGTTGAAGCTTCAGCAGTGCTTCCAATAACACTCGTACTTTCAGATACTTGTTCAGTGGTAGCCGCTGTTGTTTCAGCAGATGCTGTAGTTTCCAAAGTTGTCTCTGCCTGAACCGATGTTGATCTCTCGGTAGATGACCCTACAGTAGAAACTGTTTCAGTAGCTTCCTGAGTAGTAACTGCTGGGGTAGTCACTGACGTTGTTTGCGCAGTTGTGACAATCTCGACAGTTGTCTCTGCATCTGTGGTTACTGCACTTGCAGTTGAAGCTTCAGCAGTGCTTCCAATAACACTCGTACTTTCAGATACTTGTTCAGTGGTAGCCGCTGTTGTTTCAGCAGATGCTGTAGTTTCCAAAGTTGTCTCTGCCTGAACCGATGTTGATCTTCGGTAGATGACCCTACAGTAGAAACTGTTTCAGTAGCTTCCTGAGTAGTAACTGCTGGGGTAGTCACTGACGTTGTTTGCGCAGTTGTGACAATCTCGACAGTTGTCTCTGCATCTGTGGTTACTGCACTTGCAGTTGAAGCTTCAGCAGTGCTTCCAATAACACTCGTACTTTCAGATACTTGTTCAGTGGTAGCCGCTGTTGTTTCAGCAGATGCTGTAGTTTCCAAAGTTGTCTCTGCCTGAACCGATGTTGATCTCTCGGTAGATGACCCTACAGTAGAAACTGTTTCAGTAGCTTCCTGAGTAGTAACTGCTGGGGTAGTCACTGACGTTGTTTGCGCAGTTGTGACAATCTCGACAGTTGTCTCTGCATCTGTGGTTACTGCACTTGCAGTTGAAGCTTCAGCAGTGCTTCCAATAACACTCGTACTTTCAGATACTTGTTCAGTGGTAGCCGCTGTTGTTTCAGCAGATGCTGTAGTTTCCAAAGTTGTCTCTGCCTGAACCGATGTTGATCTCTCGGTAGATGACCCTACAGTAGAAACTGTTTCAGTGCTTCCTGAGTAGTAACTGCTGGGGTAGTCACTGACGTTGTTTGCGCAGTTGTGACAATCTCGACAGTTGTCTCTGCATCTGTGGTTACTGCACTTGCAGTTGAAGCTTCAGCAGTGCTTCCAATAACACTCGTACTTTCAGATACTTGTTCAGTGGTAGCCGCTGTTGTTTCAGCAGATGCTGTAGTTTCCAAAGTTGTCTCTGCCTGAACCGATGTTGATCTCTCGGTAGATGACCCTACAGTAGAAACTGTTTCAGTAGCTTCCTGAGTAGTAACTGCTGGGGTAGTCACTGACGTTGTTTGCGCAGTTGTGACAATCTCGACAGTTGTCTCTGCATCTGTGGTTACTGCACTTGCAGTTGAAGCTTCAGCAGTGCTTCCAATAACACTCGTACTTTCAGATACTTGTTCAGTGGTAGCCGCTGTTGTTTCAGCAGATGCTGTAGTTTCCAAAGTTGTCTCTGCCTGAACCGATGTTGATCTCTCGGTAGATGACCCTACAGTAGAAACTGTTTCAGTAGCTTCCTGAGTAGTAACTGCTGGGGTAGTCACTGACGTTGTTTGCGCAGTTGTGACAATCTCGACAGTTGTCTCTGCATCTGTGGTTACTGCACTTGCAGTTGAAGCTTCAGCAGTGCTTCCAATAACACTCGTACTTTCAGATACTTGTTCAGTGGTAGCCGCTGTTGTTTCAGCAGATGCTGTAGTTTCCAAAGTTGTCTCTGCCTGAACCGATGTTGATCTCTCGGTAGATGACCCTACAGTAGAAACTGTTTCAGTAGCTTCCTGAGTAGTAACTGCTGGGGTAGTCACTGACGTTGTTTGCGCAGTTGTGACAATCTCGACAGTTGTCTCTGCATCTGTGGTTACTGCACTTGCAGTTGAAGCTTCAGCAGTGCTTCCAATAACACTCGTACTTTCAGATACTTGTTCAGTGGTAGCCGCTGTTGTTTCAGCAGATGCTGTAGTTTCCAAAGTTGTCTCTGCCTGAACCGATGTTGATCTCTCGGTAGATGACCCTACAGTAGAAACTGTTTCAGTAGCTTCCTGAGTAGTAACTGCTGGGGTAGTCACTGACGTTGTTTGCGCAGTTGTGACAATCTCGACAGTTGTCTCTGCATCTGTGGTTACTGCACTTGCAGTTGAAGCTTCAGCAGTGCTTCCAATAACACTCGTACTTTCAGATACTTGTTCAGTGGTAGCCGCTGTTGTTTCAGCAGATGCTGTAGTTTCCAAAGTTGTCTCTGCCTGAACCGATGTTGATCTCTCGGTAGATGACCCTACAGTAGAAACTGTTTCAGTAGCTTCCTGAGTAGTAACTGCTGGGGTAGTCACTGACGTTGTTTGCGCAGTTGTGACAATCTCGACAGTTGTCTCTGCATCTGTGGTTACTGCACTTGCAGTTGAAGCTTCAGCAGTGCTTCCAATAACACTCGTACTTTCAGATACTTGTTCAGTGGTAGCCGCTGTTGTTTCAGCAGATGCTGTAGTTTCCAAAGTTGTCTCTGCCTGAACCGATGTTGATCTCTCGGTAGATGACCCTACAGTAGAAACTGTTTCAGTAGCTTCCTGAGTAGTAACTGCTGGGGTAGTCACTGACGTTGTTTGCGCAGTTGTGACAATCTCGACAGTTGTCTCTGCATCTGTGGTTACTGCACTTGCAGTTGAAGCTTCAGCAGTGCTTCCAATAACACTCGTACTTTCAGATACTTGTTCAGTGGTAGCCGCTGTTGTTTCAGCAGATGCTGTAGTTTCCAAAGTTGTCTCTGCCTGAACCGATGTTGATCTCTCGGTAGATGACCCTACAGTAGAAACTGTTTCAGTAGCTTCCTGAGTAGTAACTGCTGGGGTAGTCACTGACGTTGTTTGCGCAGTTGTGACAATCTCGACAGTTGTCTCTGCATCTGTGGTTACTGCACTTGCAGTTGAAGCTTCAGCAGTGCTTCCAATAACACTCGTACTTTCAGATACTTGTTCAGTGGTAGCCGCTGTTGTTTCAGCAGATGCTGTAGTTTCCAAAGTTGTCTCTGCCTGAACCGATGTTGATCTCTCGGTAGATGACCCTACAGTAGAAACTGTTTCAGTAGCTTCCTGAGTAGTAACTGCTGGGGTAGTCACTGACGTTGTTTGCGCAGTTGTGACAATCTCGACAGTTGTCTCTGCATCTGTGGTTACTGCACTTGCAGTTGAAGCTTCAGCAGTGCTTCCAATAACACTCGTACTTTCAGATACTTGTTCAGTGGTAGCCGCTGTTGTTTCAGCAGATGCTGTAGTTTCCAAAGTTGTCTCTGCCTGAACCGATGTTGATCTCTCGGTAGATGACCCTACAGTAGAAACTGTTTCAGTAGCTTCCTGAGTAGTAACTGCTGGGGTAGTCACTGACGTTGTTTGCGCAGTTGTGACAATCTCGACAGTTGTCTCTGCATCTGTGGTTACTGCACTTGCAGTTGAAGCTTCAGCAGTGCTTCCAATAACACTCGTACTTTCAGATACTTGTTCAGTGGTAGCCGCTGTTGTTTCAGCAGATGCTGTAGTTTCCAAAGTTGTCTCTGCCTGAACCGATGTTGATCTCTCGGTAGATGACCCTACAGTAGAAACTGTTTCAGTAGCTTCCTGAGTAGTAACTGCTGGGGTAGTCACTGACGTTGTTTGCGCAGTTGTGACAATCTCGACAGTTGTCTCTGCATCTGTGGTTACTGCACTTGCAGTTGAAGCTTCAGCAGTGCTTCCAATAACACTCGTACTTTCAGATACTTGTTCAGTGGTAGCCGCTGTTGTTTCAGCAGATGCTGTAGTTTCCAAAGTTGTCTCTGCCTGAACCGATGTTGATCTCTCGGTAGATGACCCTACAGTAGAAACTGTTTCAGTAGCTTCCTGAGTAGTAACTGCTGGGGTAGTCACTGACGTTGTTTGCGCAGTTGTGACAATCTCGACAGTTGTCTCTGCATCTGTGGTTACTGCACTTGCAGTTGAAGCTTCAGCAGTGCTTCCAATAACACTCGTACTTTCAGATACTTGTTCAGTGGTAGCCGCTGTTGTTTCAGCAGATGCTGTAGTTTCCAAAGTTGTCTCTGCCTGAACCGATGTTGATCTCTCGGTAGATGACCCTACAGTAGAAACTGTTTCAGTAGCTTCCTGAGTAGTAACTGCTGGGGTAGTCACTGACGTTGTTTGCGCAGTTGTGACAATCTCGACAGTGGTCTCTGCATCTGTGGTTACTGCACTTGCAGTTGAAGCTTCAGCAGTGCTTCCAATAACACTCGTACTTTCAGATACTTGTTCAGTGGTAGCCGCTGTTGTTTCAGCAGATGCTGTAGTTTCCAAAGTTGTCTCTGCCTGAACCGATGTTGATCTCTCGGTAGATGACCCTACAGTAGAAACTGTTTCAGTAGCTTCCTGAGTAGTAACTGCTGGGGTAGTCACTGACGTTGTTTGCGCAGTTGTGACAATCTCGACAGTTGTCTCTGCATCTGTGGTTACTGCACTTGCAGTTGAAGCTTCAGCAGTGCTTCCAATAACACTCGTACTTTCAGATACTTGTTCAGTGGTAGCCGCTGTTGTTTCAGCAGATGCTGTAGTTTCCAAAGTTGTCTCTGCCTGAACCGATGTTGATCTCTCGGTAGATGACCCTGCAGTAGAAACTGTTTCAGAAGCTTCCTGAGTAGTAACTGCTGGGGTAGTCACTGACGTTGTTTGCGCAGTTGTGACAATCTCGACAGTTGTCTCTGCATCTGTGGTTACTGCACTTGCAGTTGAAGCTTCAGCAGTGCTTCCAATAACACTCGTACTTTCAGGTACTTGTTCAGTGGTAGCCGCTGTTGTTTCAGCAGATGCTGTAGTTTCCAAAGTTGTCTCTGCCTGAACCGATGTTGATCTCTCGGTAGATGACCCTACAGTAGAAACTGTTTCAGTAGCTTCCTGAGTAGTAACTGCTGGGGTAGTCACTGACGTTGTTTGCGCAGTTGTGACAATCTCGACAGTTGTCTCTGCATCTGTGGTTACTGCACTTGCAGTTGAAGCTTCAGCAGTGCTTCCAATAACACTCGTACTTTCAGATACTTGTTCAGTGGTAGCCGCTGTTGTTTCAGCAGATGCTGTAGTTTCCAAAGTTGTCTCTGCCTGAACCGATGTTGATCTCTCGGTAGATGACCCTACAGTAGAAACTGTTTCAGTAGCTTCCTGAGTAGTAACTGCTGGGGTAGTCACTGACGTTGTTTGCGCAGTTGTGACAATCTCGACAGTTGTCTCTGCATCTGTGGTTACTGCACTTGCAGTTGAAGCTTCAGCAGTGCTTCCAATAACACTCGTACTTTCAGATACTTGTTCAGTGGTAGCCGCTGTTGTTTCAGCAGATGCTGTAGTTTCCAAAGTTGTCTCTGCCTGAACCGATGTTGATCTCTCGGTAGATGACCCTACAGTAGAAACTGTTTCAGTAGCTTCCTGAGTAGTAACTGCTGGGGTAGTCACTGACGTTGTTTGCGCAGTTGTGACAATCTCGACAGTTGTCTCTGCATCTGTGGTTACTGCACTTGCAGTTGAAGCTTCAGCAGTGCTTCCAATAACACTCGTACTTTCAGATACTTGTTCAGTGGTAGCCGCTGTTGTTTCAGCAGATGCTGTAGTTTCCAAAGTTGTCTCTGCCTGAACCGATGTTGATCTCTCGGTAGATGACCCTACAGTAGAAACTGTTTCAGTAGCTTCCTGAGTAGTAACTGCTGGGGTAGTCACTGACGTTGTTTGCGCAGTTGTGACAATCTCGACAGTTGTCTCTGCATCTGTGGTTACTGCACTTGCAGTTGAAGCTTCAGCAGTGCTTCCAATAACACTCGTACTTTCAGATACTTGTTCAGTGGTAGCCGCTGTTGTTTCAGCAGATGCTGTAGTTTCCAAAGTTGTCTCTGCCTGAACCGATGTTGATCTCTCGGTAGATGACCCTACAGTAGAAACTGTTTCAGTAGCTTCCTGAGTAGTAACTGCTGGGGTAGTCACTGACGTTGTTTGCGCAGTTGTGACAATCTCGACAGTGGTCTCTGCATCTGTGGTTACTGCACTTGCAGTTGAAGCTTCAGCAGTGCTTCCAATAACACTCGTACTTTCAGATACTTGTTCAGTGGTAGCCGCTGTTGTTTCAGCAGATGCTGTAGTTTCCAAAGTTGTCTCTGCCTGAACCGATGTTGATCTCTCGGTAGATGACCCTACAGTAGAAACTGTTTCAGTAGCTTCCTGAGTAGTAACTGCTGGGGTAGTCACTGACGTTGTTTGCGCAGTTGTGACAATCTCGACAGTTGTCTCTGCATCTGTGGTTACTGCACTTGCAGTTGAAGCTTCAGCAGTGCTTCCAATAACACTCGTACTTTCAGATACTTGTTCAGTGGTAGCCGCTGTTGTTTCAGCAGATGCTGTAGTTTCCAAAGTTGTCTCTGCCTGAACCGATGTTGATCTCTCGGTAGATGACCCTGCAGTAGAAACTGTTTCAGAAGCTTCCTGAGTAGTAACTGCTGGGGTAGTCACTGACGTTGTTTGCGCAGTTGTGACAATCTCGACAGTTGTCTCTGCATCTGTGGTTACTGCACTTGCAGTTGAAGCTTCAGCAGTGCTTCCAATAACACTCGTACTTTCAGGTACTTGTTCAGTGGTAGCCGCTGTTGTTTCAGCAGATGCTGTAGTTTCCAAAGTTGTCTCTGCCTGAACCGATGTTGATCTCTCGGTAGATGACCCTACAGTAGAAACTGTTTCAGTAGCTTCCTGAGTAGTAACTGCTGGGGTAGTCACTGACGTTGTTTGCGCAGTTGTGACAATCTCGACAGTTGTCTCTGCATCTGTGGTTACTGCACTTGCAGTTGAAGCTTCAGCAGTGCTTCCAATAACACTCGTACTTTCAGATACTTGTTCAGTGGTAGCCGCTGTTGTTTCAGCAGATGCTGTAGTTTCCAAAGTTGTCTCTGCCTGAACCGATGTTGATCTCTCGGTAGATGACCCTACAGTAGAAACTGTTTCAGTAGCTTCCTGAGTAGTAACTGCTGGGGTAGTCACTGACGTTGTTTGCGCAGTTGTGACAATCTCGACAGTTGTCTCTGCATCTGTGGTTACTGCACTTGCAGTTGAAGCTTCAGCAGTGCTTCCAATAACACTCGTACTTTCAGATACTTGTTCAGTGGTAGCCGCTGTTGTTTCAGCAGATGCTGTAGTTTCCAAAGTTGTCTCTGCCTGAACCGATGTTGATCTCTCGGTAGATGACCCTACAGTAGAAACTGTTTCAGTAGCTTCCTGAGTAGTAACTGCTGGGGTAGTCACTGACGTTGTTTGCGCAGTTGTGACAATCTCGACAGTTGTCTCTGCATCTGTGGTTACTGCACTTGCAGTTGAAGCTTCAGCAGTGCTTCCAATAACACTCGTACTTTCAGATACTTGTTCAGTGGTAGCCGCTGTTGTTTCAGCAGATGCTGTAGTTTCCAAAGTTGTCTCTGCCTGAACCGATGTTGATCTCTCGGTAGATGACCCTACAGTAGAAACTGTTTCAGTAGCTTCCTGAGTAGTAACTGCTGGGGTAGTCACTGACGTTGTTTGCGCAGTTGTGACAATCTCGACAGTTGTCTCTGCATCTGTGGTTACTGCACTTGCAGTTGAAGCTTCAGCAGTGCTTCCAATAACACTCGTACTTTCAGATACTTGTTCAGTGGTAGCCGCTGTTGTTTCAGCAGATGCTGTAGTTTCCAAAGTTGTCTCTGCCTGAACCGATGTTGATCTCTCGGTAGATGACCCTACAGTAGAAACTGTTTCAGTAGCTTCCTGAGTAGTAACTGCTGGGGTAGTCACTGACGTTGTTTGCGCAGTTGTGACAATCTCGACAGTTGTCTCTGCATCTGTGGTTACTGCACTTGCAGTTGAAGCTTTAGCAGTGCTTCCAATAACACTCGTACTTTCAGATACTTGTTCAGTGGTAGCCGCTGTTGTTTCAGCAGATGCTGTAGTTCCCAAAGTTGTCTCTGCCTGAACCGATGTTGATCTCTCGGTAGATGACCCTACAGTAGAAACTGTTTCAGTAGTTTCCTGAGTAGTAACTGCTGGGGTAGTCACTGACGTTGTTTGCGCAGTTGTGACAATCTCGACAGTTGTCTCTGCATCTGTGGTTACTGCACTTGCAGTTGAAGCTTCAGCAGTGCTTCCAATAACACTCGTACTTTCAGATACTTGTTCAGTGGTAGCCGCTGTTGTTTCAGCAGATGCTGTAGTTTCCAAAGTTGTCTCTGCCTGAACCGATGTTGATCTCTCGGTAGATGACCCTACAGTAGAAACTGTTTCAGTAGCTTCCTGAGTAGTAACTGCTGGGGTAGTCACTGACGTTGTTTGCGCAGTTGTGACAATCTCGACAGTTGTCTCTGCATCTGTGGTTACTGCACTTGCAGTTGAAGCTTCAGCAGTGCTTCCAATAACACTCGTACTTTCAGATACTTGTTCAGTGGTAGCCGCTGTTGTTTCAGCAGATGCTGTAGTTTCCAAAGTTGTCTCTGCCTGAACCGATGTTGATCTCTCGGTAGATGACCCTACAGTAGAAACTGTTTCAGTAGCTTCCTGAGTAGTAACTGCTGGGGTAGTCACTGACGTTGTTTGCGCAGTTGTGACAATCTCGACAGTTGTCTCTGCATCTGTCGTTACTGCACTTGCAGTTGAAGCTTCAGCAGTGCTTCCAATAACACTCGTACTTTCAGATACTTGTTCAGTGGTAGCCGCTGTTGTTTCAGCAGATGCTGTAGTTTCCAAAGTTGTCTCTGCCTGAACCGATGTTGATCTCTCGGTAGATGACCCTACAGTAGAAACTGTTTCAGTAGCTTCCTGAGTAGTAACTGCTGGGGTAGTCACTGACGTTGTTTGCGCAGTTGTGACAATCTCGACAGTTGTCTCTGCATCTGTGGTTACTGCACTTGCAGTTGAAGCTTCAGCAGTGCTTCCAATAACACTCGGACTTTCAGATACTTGTTCAGTGGTAGCCGCTGTTGTTTCAGCAGATGCTGTAGTTTCCAAAGTTGTCTCTGCCTGAACCGATGTTGATCTCTCGGTAGATGACCCTACAGTAGAAACTGTTTCAGTAGCTTCCTGAGTAGTAACTGCTGGGGTAGTCACTGACGTTGTTTGCGCAGTTGTGACAATCTCGACAGTTGTCTCTGCATCTGTGGTTACTGCACTTGCAGTTGAAGCTTCAGCAGTGCTTCCAATAACACTCGTACTTTCAGATACTTGTTCAGTGGTAGCCGCTGTTGTTTCAGCAGATGCTGTAGTTTCCAAAGTTGTCTCTGCCTGAACCGATGTTGATCTCTCGGTAGATGACCCTACAGTAGAAACTGTTTCAGTAGCTTCCTGAGTAGTAACTGCTGGGGTAGTCACTGACGTTGTTTGCGCAGTTGTGACAATCTCGACAGTTGTCTCTGCATCTGTGGTTACTGCACTTGCAGTTGAAGCTTCAGCAGTGCTTCCAATAACACTCGTACTTTCAGATACTTGTTCAGTGGTAGCCGCTGTTGTTTCAGCAGATGCTGTAGTTTTCAAAGTTGTCTCTGCCTGAACCGATGTTGATCTCTCGGTAGATGACCCTACAGTAGAAACTGTTTCAGTAGCTTCCTGAGTAGTAACTGCTGGGGTAGTCACTGACGTTGTTTGCGCAGTTGTGACAATCTCGACAGTTGTCTCTGCATCTGTGGTTACTGCACTTGCAGTTGAAGCTTCAGCAGTGCTTCCAATAACACTCGTACTTTCAGATACTTGTTCAGTGGTAGCCGCTGTTGTTTCAGCAGATGCTGTAGTTTCCAAAGTTGTCTCTGCCTGAACCGATGTTGATCTCTCGGTAGATGACCCTACAGTAGAAACTGTTTCAGTAGCTTCCTGAGTAGTAACTGCTGGGGTAGTCACTGACGTTGTTTGCGCAGTTGTGACAATCTCGACAGTTGTCTCTGCATCTGTGGTTACTGCACTTGCAGTTGAAGCTTCAGCAGTGCTTCCAATAACACTCGTACTTTCAGATACTTGTTCAGTGGTAGCCGCTGTTGTTTCAGCAGATGCTGTAGTTTCCAAAGTTGTCTCTGCCTGAACCGATGTTGATCTCTCGGTAGATGACCCTACAGTAGAAACTGTTTCAGTAGCTTCCTGAGTAGTAACTGCTGGGGTAGTCACTGACGTTGTTTGCGCAGTTGTGACAATCTCGACAGTTGTCTCTGCATCTGTGGTTACTGCACTTGCAGTTGAAGCTTCAGCAGTGCTTCCAATAACACTCGTACTTTCAGATACTTGTTCAGTGGTAGCCGCTGTTGTTTCAGCAGATGCTGTAGTTTCCAAAGTTGTCTCTGCCTGAACCGATGTTGATCTCTCGGTAGATGACCCTACAGTAGAAACTGTTTCAGTAGCTTCCTGAGTAGTAACTGCTGGGGTAGTCACTGACGTTGTTTGCGCAGTTGTGACAATCTCGACAGTTGTCTCTGCATCTGTCGTTACTGCACTTGCAGTTGAAGCTTCAGCAGTGCTTCCAATAACACTCGTACTTTCAGATACTTGTTCAGTGGTAGCCGCTGTTGTTTCAGCAGATGCTGTAGTTTCCAAAGTTGTCTCTGCCTGAACCGATGTTGATCTCTCGGTAGATGACCCTACAGTAGAAACTGTTTCAGTAGCTTCCTGAGTAGTAACTGCTGGGGTAGTCACTGACGTTGTTTGCGCAGTTGTGACAATCTCGACAGTTGTCTCTGCATCTGTGGTTACTGCACTTGCAGTTGAAGCTTCAGCAGTGCTTCCAATAACACTCGGACTTTCAGATACTTGTTCAGTGGTAGCCGCTGTTGTTTCAGCAGATGCTGTAGTTTCCAAAGTTGTCTCTGCCTGAACCGATGTTGATCTCTCGGTAGATGACCCTACAGTAGAAACTGTTTCAGTAGCTTCCTGAGTAGTAACTGCTGGGGTAGTCACTGACGTTGTTTGCGCAGTTGTGACAATCTCGACAGTTGTCTCTGCATCTGTGGTTACTGCACTTGCAGTTGAAGCTTCAGCAGTGCTTCCAATAACACTCGTACTTTCAGATACTTGTTCAGTGGTAGCCGCTGTTGTTTCAGCAGATGCTGTAGTTTCCAAAGTTGTCTCTGCCTGAACCGATGTTGATCTCTCGGTAGATGACCCTACAGTAGAAACTGTTTCAGTAGCTTCCTGAGTAGTAACTGCTGGGGTAGTCACTGACGTTGTTTGCGCAGTTGTGACAATCTCGACAGTTGTCTCTGCATCTGTGGTTACTGCACTTGCAGTTGAAGCTTCAGCAGTGCTTCCAATAACACTCGTACTTTCAGATACTTGTTCAGTGGTAGCCGCTGTTGTTTCAGCAGATGCTGTAGTTTTCAAAGTTGTCTCTGCCTGAACCGATGTTGATCTCTCGGTAGATGACCCTACAGTAGAAACTGTTTCAGTAGCTTCCTGAGTAGTAACTGCTGGGGTAGTCACTGACGTTGTTTGCGCAGTTGTGACAATCTCGACAGTTGTCTCTGCATCTGTGGTTACTGCACTTGCAGTTGAAGCATCAGCAGTGCTTCCAATAACACTCGTACTTTCAGATACTTGTTCAGTGGTAGCCGTTGTTGTTTCAGCAGATGCTGTAGTTTCCAAAGTTGTCTCTGCCTGAACCGATGTTGATCTCTCGGTAGATGACCCTACAGTAGAAACTGTTTCAGTAGCTTCCTGAGTAGTAACTGCTGGGGTAGTCACTGACGTTGTTTGCGCAGTTGTGACAATCTCGACAGTTGTCTCTGCATCTGTGGTTACTGCACTTACAGTTGAAGCTTCAGCAGTGCTTCCAATAACACTCGTACTTTCAGATACTTGTTCAGTGGTAGCCGCTGTTGTTTCAGCAGATGCTGTAGTTTCCAAAGTTGTCTCTGCCTGAACCGATGTTGATCTCTCGGTAGATGACCCTACAGTAGAAACTGTTTCAGTAGCTTCCTGAGTAGTAACTGCTGGGGTAGTCACTGACGTTGTTTGCGCAGTTGTGACAATCTCGACAGTTGTCTCTGCATCTGTGGTTACTGCACTTGCAGTTGAAGCTTCAGCAGTGCTTCCAATAACACTCGTACTTTCAGATACTTGTTCAGTGGTAGCCGCTGTTGTTTCAGCAGATGCTGTAGTTTCCAAAGTTGTCTCTGCCTGAACCGATGTTGATCTCTCGGTAGATGACCCTACAGTAGAAACTGTTTCAGTAGCTTCCTGAGTAGTAACTGCTGGGGTAGTCACTGACGTTGTTTGCGCAGTTGTGACAATCTCGACAGTTGTCTCTGCATCTGTGGTTACTGCACTTGCAGTTGAAGCTTCAGCAGTGCTTCCAATAACACTCGTACTTTCAGATACTTGTTCAGTGGTGGCCGCTGTTGTTTCAGCAGATGCTGTAGTTTCCAAAGTTGTCTCTGCCTGAACCGATGTTGATCTCTCGGTAGAGGACCCTACAGTAGAAACTGTTTCAGTAGCTTCCTGAGTAGTAACTGCTGGGGTAGTCACTGACGTTGTTTGCGCAGTTGTGACAATCTCGACAGTTGTCTCTGCATCTGTGGTTACTGCACTTGCAGTTGAAGCTTCAGCAGTGCTTCCAATAACACTCGTACTTTCAGATACTTGTTCAGTGGTAGCCGCTGTTGTTTCAGCAGATGCTGTAGTTTCCAAAGTTGTCTCTGCCTGAACCGATGTTGATCTCTCGGTAGATAACCCTACAGTAGAAACTGTTTCAGTAGCTTCCTGAGTAGTAACTGCTGGGGTAGTCACTGACGTTGTTTGCGCAGTTGTGACAATCTCGACAGTTGTCTCTGCATCTGTGGTTATTGCACTTGCAGTTGAAGCTTCAGCAGTGCTTCCAATAACACTCGTACTTTCAGATACTTGTTCAGTGGTAGCCGCTGTTGTTTCAGCAGATGCTGTAGTTTCCAAAGTTGTCTCTGCCTGAACCGATGTTGATCTCTCGGTAGATGACCCTACAGTAGAAACTGTTTCAGTAGCTTCCCGAGTAGTAACTGCTGGGGTAGTCACTGACGTTGTTTGCGCTGTTGTGACAATCTCGACAGTTGTCTCTGCATCTGTGGTTACTGCACTTGCAGTTGAAGCTTCAGCAGTGCTTCCAATAACACTCGTACTTTCAGATACTTGTTCAGTGGTAGCCGCTGTTGTTTCAGCAGATGCTGTAGTTTCCAAAGTTGTCTCTGCCTGAACCGATGTTGATCTCTCGGTAGATGACCCTACAGTAGAAACTGTTTCAGTAGCTTCCTGAGTAGTAACTGCTGGGGTAGTCACTGACGTTGTTTGCGCAATTGTGACAATCTCGACAGTTGTCTCTGCATCTGTGGTTACTGCACTTGCAGTTGAAGCTTCAGCAGTGCTTCCAATAACACTCGTAATTTCAGATACTTGTTCAGTGGTAGCCGCTGTTGTTTCAGCAGATGCCGTAGTTTCCAAAGTTGTCTCTGCCTGAACCGATGTTGATCTCTCGGTAGATGACCCTACAGTAGAAACTGTTTCAGTAGCTTCCTGAGTAGTAACTGCTGGGGTAGTCACTGACGTTGTTTGCGCAGTTGTGACAATCTCGACAGTTGTCTCTGCATCTGTGGTTACTGCACTTGCAGTTGAAGCTTCAGCAGTGCTTCCAATAACACTCGTACTTTCAGATACTTGTTCAGTGGTAGCCGCTGTTGTTTCAGCAGATGCTGTAGTTTCCAAAGTTGTCTCTGCCTGAACCGATGTTGATCTCTCGGTAGATGACCCTACAGTAGAAACTGTTTCAGTAGCTTCCTGAGTAGTAACTGCTGGGGTAGTCACTGACGTTGTTTGCGCAGTTGTGACAATCTCGACAGTTGTCTCTGCATCTGTGGTTACTGAACTTGCAGTTGAAGCTTCAGCAGTGCTTCCAATAACACTCGTACTTTCAGATACTTGTTCAGTGGTAGCCGCTGTTGTTTCAGCAGATGCTGTAGTTTCCAAAGTTGTCTCTGCCTGAACCGATGTTGATCTCTCGGTAGATGACCCTACAGTAGAAACTGTTTCAGTAGCTTCCTGAGTAGTAACTGCTGGGGTAGTCACTGACGTTGTTTGCGCAGTTGTGACAATCTCGACAGTTGTCTCTGCATCTGTGGTTACTGCACTTGCAGTTGAAGCTTCAGCAGTGCTTCCAATAACACTCGTACTTTCAGATACTTGTTCAGTGGTAGCCGCTGTTGTTTCAGCAGATGCTGTAGTTTCCAAAGTTGTCTCTGCCTGAACCGATGTTGATCTCTCGGTAGATGACCCTACAGTAGAAACTGTTTCAGTAGCTTCCTGAGTAGTAACTGCTGGGGTAGTCGCTGACGTTGTCTGCGCAGTTGTGACAATCTCAACAGTTGTCTCTGCATCTGTGGTCACTGCACTAGCAGTTGAAAGTTCGGCGGTGCTTTCAATAACACTAGTGCTTTTAGATATCTGCGCAGTGGTAGCCGCTGTTGTTTCACTGTCACTTACACTTTCTGTTGAAGACTCGATTGTGCTTATTATTTCACTTGTTGCTGTTGTTGCTGTTGAATTGAGGAACATGCAAGGATTAAAGAATTTGATGATAAAGACAGTTTTAGACCGATTTTAATGAGCGCAAACAGAATACTTGGTAATTTTAAGAACTGATTGTTCATTTTAAAAACTGATTTACATATCCTGATTTGAAATGTTTGACAATGTACATTTGTTGATCGTATATATAAAACTTGTGTTTGAACGAGCTTACTGATTTAGAATAAATAAAGTCAAAACTGCAAGTCTCAACATATGGAGAGTGGGAGAGGTGATGATGGCGAGGGGGTAAAAGAAGGGGGTAAAAGAAGGGGGAGCAAGAAGTGGTCGACGTTTGAATGGGATATACCAGTCTTTATCAAGTTTAGGTAGAGCAAGACAAAAGTATATGCCGGTGAGCAAAATACAAGTTAAAGGTATATTATGTGATCTTTCCAGGGAACGCCCTCAACATCGAAAAAAAAATAGAAAGCAGATTTTCTTGCAGATTTACATTTCTGATCATAAATCATGCATGCATTCCAAGTTACAGGGCGATACGATTCTTAATTACTTCAAAATCATGGTTTTAGAGTGAAAATAAACTGTCGGAATCCCGACAGTTTATATTTTTCACTCTAAATTCACTCTAAAACCATGATTTTGAGGTAATTAGGAATCGTATCGCTCTGTAACTTGGAATGTATGTATGATTTATGATCGGAAATGTAAATCTGCAAGAAAATCTACTTTGCTAAAAAAAATCATGAATAGAGGGCGCTCTCTGGAAAAGATCACATAATATGCCTTTAAGCTCATAAATTGTGTGATGAGATCAAAATGCTGATGACTTGCACACCACATCACGTAAAATTAATAAAAAACTTTGTTTATCTGCTTAGATTAAATGGAATCGTTAATAATGAACGTAAATAAAATCAAAAGTTGCAATTTCAAAGACAACTTTAAAAAGCTTGCATCATTATGTTTGTTTTATTGGCATCAATGTAAGGATTCCCCATAAATTATTGTTGATCCATCGCTTCCTAAAACTGGTCGTACATCCTGTCTTAATTGTGTACATTGTGTCACGTTTATATTATTTGATTTATAATCAAAATATAATATTACTTGCACACATGCTGTCCAATATAACAATTCCTAGACAAATTCAAGTGTTTTAGGTATGGCAAACATAATTATAATATTTCAAAATCTTGTTATTGTATTTTGAGCTAAATACGCCAATGATTGACTAAAGTGGGTCTGCGTATACGGAGCCCGTGTGAAGTAAATATATCGGAATTATCAGTAAACAGACATTGATTTAGCAATAAATGAGCATTTGTAACATAGTGCAACAGCGGGACTTCGTGAATGTTGTTTCTACGTGTTTTTAACATACAGGTCATGTCAAAAAGGGTCCAATGTGAAACATGAATTTTTTTTTTGCAACGAAAAATATAAAGATTGAATTGTGATAATCATGTTAAGAAATCTTTAATGTGTCATAAGAATTTGTGTCTATCTATTTTAAAGCTTTCGTTAACAAATTATGGCAATTCTACTCATTGGACACTATTTGACACACCCTGTATTAACTTTCTTACCGTCACTTGTCTCACATTGCTCTCCGGTGTACCCTGATGCACAACTACAAATATATGCATAAAGAAAAACCCATGTTAATGTGGAAAATAATGTGTAAATATTAATAAAAAATCACTTTTTGGCACTTTTTGGTCAACATTTTAAAAACTGAACTTTTTTATGGCAAAACTAAAACAATTCCCCAGGTAAGTGTCTTTATATGATTTTGGTGAAATTTCAGCTTTTTACCAAACTGATTAGTGCTACACAGAAAGAAAAAAGTGAGTCATCATCGTAAAATGAGTCACTACATGGACAAAATGACTCATTTTGAGCCATAGTGTGTCACTACATGGACAAAATGACTCATTTTTCGATGATGACTCACTTTTTTTCTTTCTGTGTACATGTAAGTTGTCCACAAGTTTTTGAGCCAAATAAATGAATTTTTAGCACAATCCACAATATCAGCATTTTAGTGAAATTTGATACCAAAAATGGATTCTTTGACTCATTTACTTTCCAAAAATGTGTACATTTATATAAATCAATTGATGATGGCCTATAAGCATGATTCTAGCAGAATCTATGACGAGCGAAACTTATTTTTAAGGTCTTTGTTAATTTAATTCTCGCCAGTTTGTCCGAGTCTATATATTATTTATATAAATCACTAAATATATAATAGTTCAAAAGTTATAGATAGTATTTTTGAAAATAATAGGGGTCAATTGTCTTTTAATTCTATTGTTGAATCTGATTATAAACACAAACATTGTATCTGGAAATATTTGCTTTCGTTTGTCTATAAATTCATCTTCTAGTAGGCAACGAAAAAACACACACACTGTTTTACGGGCAAACGTACCTCTGTCGGTCGGGCGTTCTTTATGTTGGGGGGGGGGGGGGGGGGGGTCACCATTTTCACGGATAATATAAAAGTATTCAGTATTACTACTACTACTACTACTACCTGACATTTATACCGCGCCAAAAACCAATAAAATTGCACTAAGGCGCATAAAAAACACAAACAATGGATGAAAAAAATAAATACATAAGTCAAATAACAGCAGAAAAGTCAATGCAAACATGATGAAATAAGTTATTGATTGTAAGCATTATAGAAGAGATGTTGCTTGAGCAGTTTCTTGAATATGTGAATTGAGGAAGCACATTTAACATGATTTGGTAATGCATTCCAAAGTTTAGGTCCATAGCAAGAAAAAGACTGTCGGCGAACGTTGAACGATGTGTCCTGTGCTCAGTGAGAATGAAAGAGGCAGTTGAGGTCGAGCGAAGATTGCGGTGAGATGTTGAAACATGAAGTAGTTCAGAAAGGTAGTCAGGAGCTGTCTGGTGAAGGCATTTGAATACTATTACAAGAATCTTGAAATATATGCGCTGCTTTATCGGGAGCCAGTGTAACTCGACAAGATCGGCGGAAATGGAGTCATATTTCCGTTATTCCGTGGATAATTTTCAAAATGGGTTCAACATGTATTAAAACAGACGTTACTCCAGTGATTCTTTTTCTAAGATATGAGTGGAAGAATATGATCTTTGAATATTTTCTTCATTGGTTGTTTGTGTGCGGGTTTTTTTGTGTGGAAAGAAGTATTCATTCACGAAATATTGTAATGATTCTTTTTGTCGAATCAATAGCTTTTTATGCTTGAAAATGTTTGACATATGTCAGGATTTCCTGTTGGTTCACTGTAAAAATTAGCGTGGGCTAATGGCAAATTGTTAAGTACTCACCTGCAAACGAGTTTTAATAAGACAGAATCTACAGAACACGTGGCTCCATTTTGACAATAAGTATCACTGCATACAATATCATCGGTATCTGAAAATAATAAAGGCCATAAAAAGCCACAATTTTTTTTAAAAAGAAGCAAAAAGAAGAAAAGAAGCCATGAACGTGTATTAATTAGGCCCATACTTTAACAGTTTCCACGCGGCAGGCGTCTGCAGACGACATTCCAAAATGTTACAAATAGTTTTAAAAATCTTATCATTATTGAATATCATTACGATATTTGAAATCAGCATGAGAAATGCATGGAAATAAGTACAAACATGACTAGTATTGGTTCACTTATCACTGAGATAGACCTTGCAAATTGGGAAAAGTTTCTGAAAAGTCTGATTTGTTTATGGTGAAACCAATAGCTGCGTGGAAAGTGTTAATAAGTACGTGTATATGGTTTGGGTTCAATTTGAATTGGACATATCAAGCCTAGAAGTACACTCGTTGAAACCAAACGACAATTGGAATTCGAACCGTTCGCCTAAATAGTGTTCCTGGTTTTCCTATCAAGTTATAACATCGCATTACATGTATAAGACAGGGTAAACCGGTAGCACATGCCTATGTTGAATGGGTCTATTGTGAATATTGGGTATTTATTGGCAAACATGAGAGCTATCGCAGATGGCTTACCAAAAGAACACAGTGTTCTTAACTATTAGACTTACTATAGTTCAACCAGTATTATCAATTTGTCTGTTTAAACTTTCAAATGTTATCGAGGTCAGTGGTGAACAGCACGAAACAGGGTCCCGTTTATACATATAAGAAATTAAAAAAATGACAACAAATAGTGGGCGAATTCAAAACCTAATGCTATTATTATAACATCAAACAACAATATCCATCATTCAATATAAGATGTAGTTCATATACAAAGAATATAAAAAGAACTTTGCTTACTTTCTACGGTAGACAGTGACGTTGTATCTACGGCAATATAATCAACACTATCTGTTATCATGCCTGTGTCAACCTCAGCGTTGAGGGCAGCGCGAATATCGCTTTCTGTTACTGATGACGATGCAAGATAATCAACTGCAAACACTACAATGACGCTTCCTTCTTCAAAACCTAACGTCAATGTTTCCATAAAACCAGAGCTGGTCAAAATATTGTTTTCCAAGATATAATTGATCTGCAAGAGAAATATAATCATATTATAATTGTCCATATGAATTCAAAAGTTGAACACATAAATTATTTCTAAAGAACAGGATGTCAACCTAAATCCGTACAGGCTATTTGAAATTCACGTTAAAAGCTTATCAAATACAATTTTACTATTTGTTTAAGTAATGTTAACGTGAGGAATAGTTGGGAAATCGAAGGTTCAAACGCTGTCAAAATAGAACATCAAATGCATGTATCAAATACGACATCGTAAAGAAAATCAGTACATATGTTTGAGATGAAATGTATCAAGTTACGAATTCAGTTTCTTTTTTGATCAACCGAATATACTATATTATACATTCAACTACATTACATAAAAGGGGTGAGTGTCTTAGTGTTAAAGGGTAAAAGATTCGCTTAAACACATACATAAATACAAGGGACTACTTCCTGACAAAGATAGAAGGATGTCCCAATACACTACCTTTTCATATTGTAAAAATATGAATACAGAAACACGACTCAGTTCCATAGACTTCATCGAATACGGTACTAGTATATCAATATTAAGTCAATTATTTGTTTGGAGTCATTAAGATATTTGTTACCTGAATTGTAGGCATTATATTGGTACGGTAGGAATCATGTTAGTGATAGTTACAAAATCTACTCTAGTATCCGTGAGGGTTAAATATGAAAAATATGAAACGTGTGTATTGCGAATCATAGCGTTCAAAAGGCAACATGTTTTAGTCTTCTGTAGGAAGAACACAAATATAATTGAAATTATGACCACTTACTATATTAGCTACGGCAACGGCCAGAGTTTGGTAACTGGCAGATGTTGGGTCGTCCAAACTATCTGTATACACAATGCTATCGCCGTTTAATTCTGTGATGGTGAACTCTCCTCTAAATCGAGTATAGGTTGCACTAGTTGTCAACACATCCGTGGTGAGATCATACCCAGCAGAGGTTTCAGAAACAGAAGGCGCAGAAGTTGACATTTCAGCAGTACTTTCAATTGCACTTGTGCTCACAGATGTTATCTCACCCGAGGTAGACAATGTTGTCTCAGAAAATGTTGTTTCCACCGTTGTCTGTGTTTGGGCAGCAGTAGGTCTGTCGGTTGAGGATTTATCAGTTGTTATAGCCTCACTCGCCCCTTCAGTTATAGAAAATAGAGTAGTTAACTCCGAGGTCGTCTCTGTGGTAGCTGCTGTTCTGTCAGCAGATATTGTAGTTACTGCACTATCAGTTAAAGCTTCAACACTAGTGCTTTCAGATATATCTTCAGTGGTAGACGATGTTGTTACAGCAGATGCTGTGGTTACCAACGTTGTCTCTGCTTGAACGGAAGTTAATTGCTCGGTAGAGGACCCGACCGTTGAAACTGCTTCAATGGCTTCCCGAGAAGTCACTGCTGGAGTAGTCACAGAAGCTGTTTGCGCAGTTGTGACAATCTCGATTGTTGTATCTGCACCTGTGGTTACTGCACTAGCTGTTGAAGCGTCGGCAGTGCTTCTAATAACACTTGTGCTTTCAGATATTTGTTCTGTGGTAACTGCTGTTGTAGCACCAGACGCTGTGGTTACTGCCCTAGCAGTTGAAGCTTCCGCGGTGCTTCCAATAACACTCGTACTGTCAGTTATTTGTGCTGTGGTACCTGCTGTTGTTGCACCAGATGCTGTGGTTACTGCACTATCAGTGGAAACTGCTTCAGTGGCTTCTTGAGTAGTCACTGCTGGAGTAGTCACTGATGTTGTTTGCGCAGATGTGACAGTATCGACAGTTGTCTCTGCATCTGTAGTTACTGCACTAGCTGTTGAAGCTTCAGCAGTGCTTCCAATAGCACTTGTGCTTTCAGATATTTCTTCAGTGGTAGACGATGCAGTTACAGCAGATGCTGTGGTTACCAACGTTGTCTCTGCTTGAACGGACGTTAATTGCTCGGTAGAGGACCCGACCGTTGAAACTGCTTCACTAGTCACAGAAGCTGTTTGCGCAGTTGTGACAATCTCGATTGTTGTATCTGCACCTGTGGTTACTGCACTAGCTGTTGAAGCGTCGGCAGTGCTTCCAATAACACTTGTGCTTTCAGATATTTGTTCTGTGGTAACCGCTGTTGTAGCACCAGACGCTGTGGTTACTGCACTAGCAGTTGAAGCTTCCGCGGTGCTTCCAATAACACTCGTACTGTCAGTTATTTGTGCTGTGGTACCTGCTGTTGTTGCACCAGATGCTGTGGTTACTGCACTATCAGTGGAAACTGCTTCAGTGGCTTCTTGAGTAGTCACTGCTGGAGTAGTCACTGATGTTGTTTGAGCAAATGTGACAGTATCGACAGTTGTCTCTGCATCTGTAGTTACTGCACTAGCTGTTGAAGCTTCAGCAGTGCTTCCAGTGGTAGACGATGTTGTTACAGCAGATGCTGTGGTTACCAACGTTGTCTCTGCTTGAACGGACGTTAATTGCTCGGTAGAGGACCCGACCGTTGAAACTGCTTCACTGGCTTCCTGAGAAGTCACTGCTGGAGTAGTCACAGAAGCTGTTTGCGCAGTTGTGACAATCTCGATTGTTGTATCTGCACCTGTGGTTATTGCACTAGCTGTTGAAGCGTCGGCAGTGCTTCCAATAACACTTGTGCTTTCAGATATTTGTTCTGTGGTAACCGCTGTTGTAGCACCAGACGCTGTGGTTACTGCACTAGCAGTTGAAGCTTCCGCGGTGCTTCCAATAACACTCGTACTGTCAGTTATTTGTGCTGTGGTACCTGCTGTTGTTGCACCAGATGCTGTGGTTACTGCACTATCAGTGGAAACTGCTTCAGTGGCTTCTTGAGTAGTCACTGCTGGAGTAGTCACTGATGTTGTTTCCGCAGATGTGACAGTATCGACAGTTGTCTCTGCATCTGTAGTTACTGCACTAGCTGTTGAAGCTTCAGCAGTGCTTCCAATAGCACTTGTGCTTTCAGATATTTCTTCAGTGGTAGACGATGTTGTTACAGCAGATGCGGTGGTTACCAACGTTGTCTCTGCTTGAACGGACGTTAATTGTTCGGTAGAGGACCCGACCGTTGAAACTGCTTCACTGGCTTCCTGAGAAGTCACTGCTGGAGTAGTCACAGAAGAAGCTGTTTGCGCAGTTGTGACAATCTCGATTGTTGTATCTGCACCTGTGGTTACTGCACTAGCTGTTGAAGCGTCGGCAGTGCTTCCAATAACACTTGTGCTTTCAGATATTTGTTCTGTGGTAACTGCTGTTGTAGCACCAGACGCTGTGGTTACTGCACTAGCAGTTGAAGCTTCCGCGGTGCTTCCAATAACACTCGTACTGTCAGTTATTTGTGCTGTGGTACCTGCTGTTGTTGCACCAGATGCTGTGGTTACTGCACTATCAGTGGAAACTGCTTCAGTGGCTTCTTGAGTAGTCACTGCTGGAGTAGTCACTGATGTTGTTTGCGCAGATGTGACAGTATCGACAGTTGTCTCTGCATCTGTAGTTACTGCACTAGTTGTTGAAGCTTCAGCAGTGCTTCCAATCGCACTTGTGCTTTCAGATATTTCTTCAGTGGTAGACGATGTTGTTACAGCAGATGCTGTGGTTACCAACGTTGTCTCTGCTTGAACGGACGTTAATTGCTCGGTAGAGGACCCGACCGTTGAAACTGCTTCACTGGCTTCCTTAGAAGTCACTGCTGGAGTAGTCACAGAAGCTGTTTGCGCAGTTGTGACAATCTCGATTGTTGTATCTGCACCTGTGGTTACTGCACTAGCTGTTGAAGCGTCGGCAGTGCTTCCAATAACACTTGTGCTTTCAGATATTTGTTCTGTGGTAACCGCTGTTGTAGCACCAGACGCTGTGGTTACTGCACTAGCAGTTGAAGCTTCCGCGGGGCTTCCAATAACACTCGTACTGTCAGTTATTTGTGCTGTGGTACCTGCTGTTGTTGCACCAGATGCTGTGGTTACTGCACTATCAGTGGAAACTGCTTCAGTGGCTTCTTGAGTAGTCACTGCTGGAGTAGTCACTGATGTTGTTTGCGCAGATGTGACAGTATCGACAGTTGTCTCTGCATCTGTAGTTACTGCACTAGCTGTTGAAGCTTCAGCAGTGCTTCCAATAGCACTTGTGCTTTCAGATATTTCTTCAGTGGTAGACGATGTTGTTACAGCAGATGCTGTGGTTACCAACGTTGTCTCTGCTTGAACGGACGTTAATTGCTCGGTAGAGGACCCGACCGTTGAAACTGCTTCACTGGCTTCCTGAGAAGTCACTGCTGGAGTAGTCACAGAAGAAGCTGTTTGCGCAGTTGTGATAATCTCGATTGTTGTATCTGCACCTGTGGTTACTGCACTAGCTGTTGAAGCGTCGGCAGTGCTTCCAATAACACTTGTGCTTTCAGATATTTGTTCTGTGGTAACTGCTGTTGTAGCACCAGACGCTGTGGTTACTGCACTAGCAGTTGAAGCTTCCGCGGTGCTTTCAATAACACTCGTACTGTCAGTTATTTGTGCTGTGGTACCTGCTGTTGTTGCACCAGATGCTGTGGTTACTGCACTATCAGTGGAAACTGCTTCAGTGGCTTCTTGAGTAGTCACTGCTGGAGTAGTCACTGATGTTGTTTGCGCAGATGTGACAGTATCGACAGTTGTCTCTGCATCTGTAGTTACTGCACTAGCTGTTGAAGCTTCAGCAGTGCTTCCAATAGCACTTGTGCTTTCAGATATTTCTTCAGTGGTAGACGATGTTGTTACAGCAGATGCTGTGGTTACCAACGTTGTCTCTGCTTGAACGGACGTTAATTGCTCGGTAGAGGACCCGACCGTTGAAACTGCTTCACTGGCTTCCTGAGAAGTCACTGCTGGAGTAGTCACAGAAGCTGTTTGCGCAGTTGTGACAATCTCGATTGTTGTATCTGCACCTGTGGTTACTGCACTAGCTGTTGAAGCGTCGGCAGTGCTTCCAATAACACTTGTGCTTTCAGATATTTGTTCTGTGGTAACTGCTGTTGTAGCACCAGACGCTGTGGTTACTGCACTAGCAGTTGAAGCTTCCGCGGTGCTTCCAATAACACTCGTACTGTCAGTTATTTGTGCTGTGGTACCTGCTGTTGTTGCACCAGATGCTGTGGTTACTGCACTATCAGTGGAAACTGCTTCAGTGGCTTTTTGAGTAGTCACTGCTGGAGTAGTCACTGATGTTGTTTGCGCAGATGTGACAGTATCGACAGTTGTCTCTGCATCTGTAGTTACTGCACTAGCTGTTGAAGCTTCAGCAGTGCTTCCAATAGCACTTGTGCTTTCAGATATTTCTTCAGTGGTAGACGATGTTGTTACAGCAGATGCTGTGGTTACCAACGTTGTCTCTGCTTGAACGGACGTTAATTGCTCGGTAGAGGACCCGCCCGTTGAAACTGCTTCACTGGCTTCCTGAGAAGTCACTGCTGGAGTAGTCACAGAAGCTGTTTGCGCAGTTGTGACAATCTCGATTGTTGTATCTGCACCTGTGGTTACTGCACTAGCTGTTGAAGCGTCGGCAGTGCTTCCAATAACACTTGTGCTTTCAGATATTTGTTCTGTGGTAACTGCTGTTGTAGCACCAGACGCTGTGGTTACTGCACTATCAGTGGAAACTGCTTCACTGGCTTCCTGAGAAGTCACTGCTGGAGTTGTCACAGAAGCTGTTTGCGCAGTTGTGACAATCTCGATTGTTGTATCTGCACCTGTGGTTACTGCACTAGCTGTTGAAGCGTCGGCAGTGCTTCCAATAACACTTGTGCTTTCAGATATTTGTTCTGTGGTAACCGCTGTTGTAGCACCAGACGCTGTGGTTACTGCACTAGCAGTTGAAGCTTCCGCGGTGCTTCCAATAACACTCGTACTGTCAGTTATTTGTGCTGTGGTACCTGCTGTTGTTGCACCAGATGCTGTGGTTACTGCACTATCAGTGGAAACTGCTTCAGTGGCTTCTTGAGTAGTCACTGATGTTGTTTGCGCAGATGTGACAGTATCGACAGTTGTCTCTGCATCTGTAGTTACTGCACTAGCTGTTGAAGCTTCAGCAGTGCTTCCAATAGCACTTGTGCTTTCAGATATTTCTTCAGTGGTAGACGATGTTGTTACAGCAGATGCTGTGGTTACCAACGTTGTCTCTGCTTGAACGGACGTTAATTGCTCGGTAGAGGACCCGACCGTTGAAACTGCTTCACTGGCTTCCTGAGAAGTCACTGCTGGAGTAGTCACAGAAGCTGTTTGCGCAGTTGTGACAATCTCGATTGTTGTATCTGCACCTGTGGTTACTGCACTAGCTGTTGAAGCGTCGGCAGTGCTTCCAATAACACTTGTGCTTTCAGATATTTGTTCTGTGGTAACCGCTGTTGTAGCACCAGACGCTGTGGTTACTGCACTAGCAGTTGAAGCTTCCGCGGTGCTTCCAATAACACTCGTACTGTCAGTTATTTGTGCTGTGGTACCTGCTGTTGTTGCACCAGATGCTGTGGTTACTGCACTATCAGTGGAAACTGCTTCAGTGGCTTCTTGAGTAGTCACTGCTGGAGTAGTCACTGATGTTGTTTGCGCAGATGTGACAGTATCGACAGTTGTCTCTGCATCTGTAGTTACTGCACTAGCTGTTGAAGCTTCAGCAGTGCTTCCAATAGCACTTGTGCTTTCAGATATTTCTTCAGTGGTAGACGATGTTGTTACAGCAGATGCTGTGGTTACCAACGTTGTCTCTGCTTGAACGGACGTTAATTGCTCGGTAGAGGACCCGACCGTTGAAACTGCTTCACTGGCTTCCTGAGAAGTCACTGCTGGAGTAGTCACAGAAGCTGTTTGCGCAGTTGTGACAATCTCGATTGTTGTATCTGCACCTGTGGTTACTGCACTAGCTGTTGAAGCGTCGGCAGTGCTTCCAATAACACTTGTGCTTTCAGATATTTGTTCTGTGGTAACCGCTGTTGTAGCACCAGACGCTGTGGTTACTGCACTAGCAGTTGAAGATTCCGCGGTGCTTCCAATAACACTCGTACTGTCAGTTATTTGTGCTGTGGTACCTGCTGTTGTTGCACCAGATGCTGTGGTTACTGCACTATCAGTGGAAACTGCTTCAGTGGCTTCTTGAGTAGTCACTGCTGGAGTAGTCACTGATGTTGTTTGCGCAGATGTGACAGTATCGACAGTTGTCTCTGCATCTGTAGTTACTGCACTAGCTGTTGAAGCTTCAGCAGTGCTTCCAATAGCACTTGTGCTTTCAGATATTTCTTCAGTGGTAGACGATGTTGTTACAGCAGATGCTGTGGTTACCAACGTTGTCTCTGCTTGAACGGACGTTAATTGCTCGGTAGAGGACCCGACCGTTGAAACTGCTTCACTGGCTTCCTGAGAAGTCACTGCTGGAGTAGTCACAGAAGCTGTTTGCGCAGTTGTGACAATCTCGATTGTTGTATCTGCACCTGTGGTTACTGCACTAGCTGTTGAAGCGTCGGCAGTGCTTCCAATAACACTTGTGCTTTCAGATATTTGTTCTGTTGTAGCACCAGACGCTGTGGTTACTGCACTAGCAGTTGAAGATTCCGCGGTGCTTCCAATAACACTCGTACTGTCAGTTATTTGTGCTGTGGTACCTGCTGTTGTTGCACCAGATGCTGTGGTTACTGCACTCTCAGTGGAAACTGCTTCAGTGGCTTCTTGAGTAGTCACTGCTGGAGTAGTCACTGATGTTGTTTGCGCAGATGTGACAGTATCGACAGTTGTCTCTGCATCTGTAGTTACTGCACTAGCTGTTGAAGCTTCAGCAGTGCTTCCAATAGCACTTGTGCTTTCAGATATTTCTTCAGTGGTAGACGATGTTGTTACAGCAGATGCTGTGGTTACCAACGTTGTCTCTGCTTGAACGGACGTTAATTGCTCGGTAGAGGACCCGACCGTTGAAACTGCTTCACTGGCTTCCTGAGAAGTCACTGCTGGAGTAGTCACAGAAGCTGTTTGCGCAGTTGTGACAATCTCGATTGTTGTATCTGCACCTGTGGTTACTGCACTAGCTGTTGAAGCGTCGGCAGTGCTTCCAATAACACTTGTGCTTTCAGATATTTGTTCTGTGGTAACCGCTGTTGTAGCACCAGACGCTGTGGTTACTGCACTAGCAGTTGAAGATTCCGCGGTGCTTCCAATAACACTCGTACTGTCAGTTATTTGTGCTGTGGTACCTGCTGTTGTTGCACCAGATGCTGTGGTTACTGCACTCTCAGTGGAAACTGCTTCAGTGGCTTCTTGAGTAGTCACTGCTGGAGTAGTCACTGATGTTGTTTGCGCAGATGTGACAGTATCGACAGTTGTCTCTGCATCTGTAGTTACTGCACTAGCTGTTGAAGCTTCAGCAGTGCTTCCAATAGCACTTGTGCTTTCAGATATTTCTTCAGTGGTAGACGATGTTGTTACAGCAGATGCTGTGGTTACCAACGTTGTCTCTGCTTGAACGGACGTTAATTGCTCGGTAGAGGACCCGACCGTTGAAACTGCTTCACTGGCTTCCTGAGAAGTCACTGCTGGAGTAGTCACAGAAGCTGTTTGCGCAGTTGTGACAATCTCGATTGTTGTATCTGCACCTGTGGTTACTGCACTAGCTGTTGAAGCGTCGGCAGTGCTTCCAATAACACTTGTGCTTTCAGATATTTGTTCTGTGGTAACCGCTGTTGTAGCACCAGACGCTGTGGTTACTGCACTAGCAGTTGAAGCTTCCGCGGTGCTTCCAATAACACTCGTACTGTCAGTTATTTGTGCTGTGGTACCTGCTGTTGTTGCACCAGATGCTGTGGTTACTGCACTATCAGTGGAAACTGCTTCAGTGGCTTCTTGAGTAGTCACTGCTGGAGTAGTCACTGATGTTGTTTGCGCAGATGTGACAGTATCGACAGTTGTCTCTGCATCTGTAGTTACTGCACTAGCTGTTGAAGCTTCAGCAGTGCTTCCAATAGCACTTGTGCTTTCAGATATTTCTTCAGTGGTAGACGATGTTGTTACAGCAGATGCTGTGGTTACCAACGTTGTCTCTGCTTGAACGGACGTTAATTGCTCGGTAGAGGACCCGACCGTTGAAACTGCTTCACTGGCTTCCTGAGAAGTCACTGCTGGAGTAGTCACAGAAGCTGTTTGCGCAGTTGTGACAATCTCGATTGTTGTATCTGCACCTGTGGTTACTGCACTAGCTGTTGAAGCGTCGGCAGTGCTTCCAATAACACTTGTGCTTTCAGATATTTGTTCTGTGGTAACCGCTGTTGTAGCACCAGACGCTGTGGTTACTGCACTAGCAGTTGAAGATTCCGCGGTGCTTCCAATAACACTCGTACTGTCAGTTATTTGTGCTGTGGTACCTGCTGTTGTTGCACCAGATGCTGTGGTTACTGCACTCTCAGTGGAAACTGCTTCAGTGGCTTCTTGAGTAGTCACTGCTGGAGTAGTCACTGATGTTGTTTGCGCAGATGTGACAGTATCGACAGTTGTCTCTGCATCTGTAGTTACTGCACTAGCTGTTGAAGCTTCAGCAGTGCTTCCAATAGCACTTGTGCTTTCAGATATTTCTTCAGTGGTAGACGATGTTGTTACAGCAGATGCTGTGGTTACCAACGTTGTCTCTGCTTGAACGGACGTTAATTGCTCGGTAGAGGACCCGACCGTTGAAACTGCTTCACTGGCTTCCTGAGAAGTCACTGCTGGAGTAGTCACAGAAGCTGTTTGCGCAGTTGTGACAATCTCGATTGTTGTATCTGCACCTGTGGTTACTGCACTAGCTGTTGAAGCGTCGGCAGTGCTTCCAATAACACTTGTGCTTTCAGATATTTGTTCTGTGGTAACCGCTGTTGTAGCACCAGACGCTGTGGTTACTGCACTAGCAGTTGAAGATTCCGCGGTGCTTCCAATAACACTCGTACTGTCAGTTATTTGTGCTGTGGTACCTGCTGTTGTTGCACCAGATGCTGTGGTTACTGCACTCTCAGTGGAAACTGCTTCAGTGGCTTCTTGAGTAGTCACTGCTGGAGTAGTCACTGATGTTGTTTGCGCAGATGTGACAGTATCGACAGTTGTCTCTGCATCTGTAGTTACTGCACTAGCTGTTGAAGCTTCAGCAGTGCTTCCAATAGCACTTGTGCTTTCAGATATTTCTTCAGTGGTAGACGATGTTGTTACAGCAGATGCTGTGGTTACCAACGTTGTCTCTGCTTGAACGGACGTTAATTGCTCGGTAGAGGACCCGACCGTTGAAACTGCTTCACTGGCTTCCTGAGAAGTCACTGCTGGAGTAGTCACAGAAGCTGTTTGCGCAGTTGTGACAATCTCGATTGTTGTATCTGCACCTGTGGTTACTGCACTAGCTGTTGAAGCGTCGGCAGTGCTTCCAATAACACTTGTGCTTTCAGATATTTGTTCTGTGGTAACCGCTGTTGTAGCACCAGACGCTGTGGTTACTGCACTAGCAGTTGAAGCTTCCGCGGTGCTTCCAATAACACTCGTACTGTCAGTTATTTGTGCTGTGGTACCTGCTGTTGTTGCACCAGATGCTGTGGTTACTGCACTATCAGTGGAAACTGCTTCAGTGGCTTCTTGAGTAGTCACTGCTGGAGTAGTCACTGATGTTGTTTGCGCAGATGTGACAGTATCGACAGTTGTCTCTGCATCTGTAGTTACTGCACTAGCTGTTGAAGCTTCAGCAGTGCTTCCAATAGCACTTGTGCTTTCAGATATTTCTTCAGTGGTAGACGATGTTGTTACAGCAGATGCTGTGGTTACCAACGTTGTCTCTGCTTGAACGGACGTTAATTGCTCGGTAGAGGACCCGACCGTTGAAACTGCTTCACTGGCTTCCTGAGAAGTCACTGCTGGAGTAGTCACAGAAGCTGTTTGCGCAGTTGTGACAATCTCGATTGTTGTATCTGCACCTGTGGTTACTGCACTAGCTGTTGAAGCGTCGGCAGTGCTTCCAATAACACTTGTGCTTTCAGATATTTGTTCTGTGGTAACCGCTGTTGTAGCACCAGACGCTGTGGTTACTGCACTAGCAGTTGAAGCTTCCGCGGTGCTTCCAATAACACTCGTACTGTCAGTTATTTGTGCTGTGGTACCTGCTGTTGTTGCACCAGATGCTGTGGTTACTGCACTATCAGTGGAAACTGCTTCAGTGGCTTCTTGAGTAGTCACTGCTGGAGTAGTCACTGATGTTGTTTGCGCAGATGTGACAGTATCGACAGTTGTCTCTGCATCTGTAGTTACTGCACTAGCTGTTGAAGCTTCAGCAGTGCTTCCAATAGCACTTGTGCTTTCAGATATTTCTTCAGTGGTAGACGATGTTGTTACAGCAGATGCTGTGGTTACCAACGTTGTCTCTGCTTGAACGGACGTTAATTGCTCGGTAGAGGACCCGACCGTTGAAACTGCTTCACTGGCTTCCTGAGAAGTCACTGCTGGAGTAGTCACAGAAGCTGTTTGCGCAGTTGTGACAATCTCGATTGTTGTATCTGCACCTGTGGTTACTGCACTAGCTGTTGAAGCGTCGGCAGTGCTTCCAATAACACTTGTGCTTTCAGATATTTGTTCTGTGGTAACCGCTGTTGTAGCACCAGACGCTGTGGTTACTGCACTAGCAGTTGAAGATTCCGCGGTGCTTCCAATAACACTCGTACTGTCAGTTATTTGTGCTGTGGTACCTGCTGTTGTTGCACCAGATGCTGTGGTTACTGCACTCTCAGTGGAAACTGCTTCAGTGGCTTCTTGAGTAGTCACTGCTGGAGTAGTCACTGATGTTGTTTGCGCAGATGTGACAGTATCGACAGTTGTCTCTGCATCTGTAGTTACTGCACTAGCTGTTGAAGCTTCAGCAGTGCTTCCAATAGCACTTGTGCTTTCAGATATTTCTTCAGTGGTAGACGATGTTGTTACAGCAGATGCTGTGGTTACCAACGTTGTCTCTGCTTGAACGGACGTTAATTGCTCGGTAGAGGACCCGACCGTTGAAACTGCTTCACTGGCTTCCTGAGAAGTCACTGCTGGAGTAGTCACAGAAGCTGTTTGCGCAGTTGTGACAATCTCGATTGTTGTATCTGCACCTGTGGTTACTGCACTAGCTGTTGAAGCGTCGGCAGTGCTTCCAATAACACTTGTGCTTTCAGATATTTGTTCTGTGGTAACCGCTGTTGTAGCACCAGACGCTGTGGTTACTGCACTAGCAGTTGAAGATTCCGCGGTGCTTCCAATAACACTCGTACTGTCAGTTATTTGTGCTGTGGTACCTGCTGTTGTTGCACCAGATGCTGTGGTTACTGCACTCTCAGTGGAAACTGCTTCAGTGGCTTCTTGAGTAGTCACTGCTGGAGTAGTCACTGATGTTGTTTGCGCAGATGTGACAGTATCGACAGTTGTCTCTGCATCTGTAGTTACTGCACTAGCTGTTGAAGCTTCAGCAGTGCTTCCAATAGCACTTGTGCTTTCAGATATTTCTTCAGTGGTAGACGATGTTGTTACAGCAGATGCTGTGGTTACCAACGTTGTCTCTGCTTGAACGGACGTTAATTGCTCGGTAGAGGACCCGACCGTTGAAACTGCTTCACTGGCTTCCTGAGAAGTCACTGCTGGAGTAGTCACAGAAGCTGTTTGCGCAGTTGATACAATCTCGATTGTTGTATCTGCACCTGTGGTTACTGCACTAGCTGTTGAAGCGTCGGCAGTGCTTCCAATAACACTTGTGCTTTCAGATATTTGTTCTGTGGTAACCGCTGTTGTAGCACCAGACGCTGTGGTTACTGCACTAGCAGTTGAAGATTCCGCGGTGCTTCCAATAACACTCGTACTGTCAGTTATTTGTGCTGTGGTACCTGCTGTTGTTGCACCAGATGCTGTGGTTACTGCACTCTCAGTGGAAACTGCTTCAGTGGCTTCTTGAGTAGTCACTGCTGGAGTAGTCACTGATGTTGTTTGCGCAGATGTGACAGTATCGACAGTTGTCTCTGCATCTGTAGTTACTGCACTAGCTGTTGAAGCTTCAGCAGTGCTTCCAATAGCACTTGTGCTTTCAGATATTTCTTCAGTGGTAGACGATGTTGTTACAGCAGATGCTGTGGTTACCAACGTTGTCTCTGCTTGAACGGACGTTAATTGCTCGGTAGAGGACCCGACCGTTGAAACTGCTTCACTGGCTTCCTGAGAAGTCACTGCTGGAGTAGTCACAGAAGCTGTTTGCGCAGTTGTGACAATCTCGATTGTTGTATCTGCACCTGTGGTTACTGCACTAGCTGTTGAAGCGTCGGCAGTGCTTCCAATAACACTTGTGCTTTCAGATATTTGTTCTGTGGTAACCGCTGTTGTAGCACCAGACGCTGTGGTTACTGCACTAGCAGTTGAAGCTTCCGCGGTGCTTCCAATAACACTCGTACTGTCAGTTATTTGTGCTGTGGTACCTGCTGTTGTTGCACCAGATGCTGTGGTTACTGCACTATCAGTGGAAACTGCTTCAGTGGCTTCTTGAGTAGTCACTGCTGGAGTAGTCACTGATGTTGTTTGCGCAGATGTGACAGTATCGACAGTTGTCTCTGCATCTGTAGTTACTGCACTAGCTGTTGAAGCTTCAGCAGTGCTTCCAATAGCACTTGTGCTTTCAGATATTTCTTCAGTGGTAGACGATGTTGTTACAGCAGATGCTGTGGTTACCAACGTTGTCTCTGCTTGAACGGACGTTAATTGCTCGGTAGAGGACCCGACCGTTGAAACTGCTTCACTGGCTTCCTGAGAAGTCACTGCTGGAGTAGTCACAGAAGCTGTTTGCGCAGTTGTGACAATCTCGATTGTTGTATCTGCACCTGTGGTTACTGCACTAGCTGTTGAAGCGTCGGCAGTGCTTCCAATAACACTTGTGCTTTCAGATATTTGTTCTGTGGTAACCGCTGTTGTAGCACCAGACGCTGTGGTTACTGCACTAGCAGTTGAAGATTCCGCGGTGCTTCCAATAACACTCGTACTGTCAGTTATTTGTGCTGTGGTACCTGCTGTTGTTGCACCAGATGCTGTGGTTACTGCACTCTCAGTGGAAACTGCTTCAGTGGCTTCTTGAGTAGTCACTGCTGGAGTAGTCACTGATGTTGTTTGCGCAGATGTGACAGTATCGACAGTTGTCTCTGCATCTGTAGTTACTGCACTAGCTGTTGAAGCTTCAGCAGTGCTTCCAATAGCACTTGTGCTTTCAGATATTTCTTCAGTGGTAGACGATGTTGTTACAGCAGATGCTGTGGTTACCAACGTTGTCTCTGCTTGAACGGACGTTAATTGCTCGGTAGAGGACCCGACCGTTGAAACTGCTTCACTGGCTTCCTGAGAAGTCACTGCTGGAGTAGTCACAGAAGCTGTTTGCGCAGTTGTGACAATCTCGATTGTTGTATCTGCACCTGTGGTTACTGCACTAGCTGTTGAAGCGTCGGCAGTGCTTCCAATAACACTTGTGCTTTCAGATATTTGTTCTGTGGTAACCGCTGTTGTAGCACCAGACGCTGTGGTTACTGCACTAGCAGTTGAAGCTTCCGCGGTGCTTCCAATAACACTCGTACTGTCAGTTATTTGTGCTGTGGTACCTGCTGTTGTTGCACCAGATGCTGTGGTTACTGCACTATCAGTGGAAACTGCTTCAGTGGCTTCTTGAGTAGTCACTGCTGGAGTAGTCACTGATGTTGTTTGCGCAGATGTGACAGTATCGACAGTTGTCTCTGCATCTGTAGTTACTGCACTAGCTGTTGAAGCTTCAGCAGTGCTTCCAATAGCACTTGTGCTTTCAGATATTTCTTCAGTGGTAGACGATGTTGTTACAGCAGATGCTGTGGTTACCAACGTTGTCTCTGCTTGAACGGACGTTAATTGCTCGGTAGAGGACCCGACCGTTGAAACTGCTTCACTGGCTTCCTGAGAAGTCACTGCTGGAGTAGTCACAGAAGCTGTTTGCGCAGTTGTGACAATCTCGATTGTTGTATCTGCACCTGTGGTTACTGCACTAGCTGTTGAAGCGTCGGCAGTGCTTCCAATAACACTTGTGCTTTCAGATATTTGTTCTGTGGTAACCGCTGTTGTAGCACCAGACGCTGTGGTTACTGCACTAGCAGTTGAAGATTCCGCGGTGCTTCCAATAACACTCGTACTGTCAGTTATTTGTGCTGTGGTACCTGCTGTTGTTGCACCAGATGCTGTGGTTACTGCACTCTCAGTGGAAACTGCTTCAGTGGCTTCTTGAGTAGTCACTGCTGGAGTAGTCACTGATGTTGTTTGCGCAGATGTGACAGTATCGACAGTTGTCTCTGCATCTGTAGTTACTGCACTAGCTGTTGAAGCTTCAGCAGTGCTTCCAATAGCACTTGTGCTTTCAGATATTTCTTCAGTGGTAGACGATGTTGTTACAGCAGATGCTGTGGTTACCAACGTTGTCTCTGCTTGAACGGACGTTAATTGCTCGGTAGAGGACCCGACCGTTGAAACTGCTTCACTGGCTTCCTGAGAAGTCACTGCTGGAGTAGTCACAGAAGCTGTTTGCGCAGTTGTGACAATCTCGATTGTTGTATCTGCACCTGTGGTTACTGCACTAGCTGTTGAAGCGTCGGCAGTGCTTCCAATAACACTTGTGCTTTCAGATATTTGTTCTGTGGTAACCGCTGTTGTAGCACCAGACGCTGTGGTTACTGCACTAGCAGTTGAAGCTTCCGCGGTGCTTCCAATAACACTCGTACTGTCAGTTATTTGTGCTGTGGTACCTGCTGTTGTTGCACCAGATGCTGTGGTTACTGCACTATCAGTGGAAACTGCTTCAGTGGCTTCTTGAGTAGTCACTGCTGGAGTAGTCACTGATGTTGTTTGCGCAGATGTGACAGTATCGACAGTTGTCTCTGCATCTGTAGTTACTGCACTAGCTGTTGAAGCTTCAGCAGTGCTTCCAATAGCACTTGTGCTTTCAGATATTTCTTCAGTGGTAGACGATGTTGTTACAGCAGATGCTGTGGTTACCAACGTTGTCTCTGCTTGAACGGACGTTAATTGCTCGGTAGAGGACCCGACCGTTGAAACTGCTTCACTGGCTTCCTGAGAAGTCACTGCTGGAGTAGTCACAGAAGCTGTTTGCGCAGTTGTGACAATCTCGATTGTTGTATCTGCACCTGTGGTTACTGCACTAGCTGTTGAAGCGTCGGCAGTGCTTCCAATAACACTTATGCTTTCAGATATTTGTTCTGTGGTAACCGCTGTTGTAGCACCAGACGCTGTGGTTACTGCACTAGCAGTTGAAGATTCCGCGGTGCTTCCAATAACACTCGTACTGTCAGTTATTTGTGCTGTGGTACCTGCTGTTGTTGCACCAGATGCTGTGGTTACTGCACTCTCAGTGGAAACTGCTTCAGTGGCTTCTTGAGTAGTCACTGCTGGAGTAGTCACTGATGTTGTTTGCGCAGATGTGACAGTATCGACAGTTGTCTCTGCATCTGTAGTTACTGCACTAGCTGTTGAAGCTTCAGCAGTGCTTCCAATAGCACTTGTGCTTTCAGATATTTCTTCAGTGGTAGACGATGTTGTTACAGCAGATGCTGTGGTTACCAACGTTGTCTCTGCTTGAACGGACGTTAATTGCTCGGTAGAGGACCCGACCGTTGAAACTGCTTCACTGGCTTCCTGAGAAGTCACTGCTGGAGTAGTCACAGAAGCTGTTTGCGCAGTTGTGACAATCTCGATTGTTGTATCTGCACCTGTGGTTACTGCACGAGCTGTTGAAGCGTCGGCAGTGCTTCCAATAACACTTGTGCTTTCAGATATTTGTTCTGTGGTAACCGCTGTTGTAGCACCAGACGCTGTGGTTACTGCACTAGCAGTTGAAGCTTCCGCGGTGCTTCCAATAATACTCGTACTGTCAGTTATTTGTGCTGTGGTACCTGCTGTTGTTGCACCAGATGCTGTGGTTACTGCACTATCAGTGGAAACTGCTTCAGTGGCTTCTTGAGTAGTCACTGCTGGAGTAGTCACTGATGTTGTTTGCGCAGATGTGACAGTATCGACAGTTGTCTCTGCATCTGTAGTTACTGCACTAGCTGTTGAAGCTTCAGCAGTGCTTCCAATAGCACTTGTGCTTTCAGATATTTCTTCAGTGGTAGACGATGTTGTTACAGCAGATGCTGTGGTTACCAACGTTGTCTCTGCTTGAACGGACGTTAATTGCTCGGTAGAGGACCCGACCGTTGAAACTGCTTCACTGGCTTCCTGAGAAGTCACTGCTGGAGTAGTCACAGAAGCTGTTTGCGCAGTTGTGACAATCTCGATTGTTGTATCTGCACCTGTGGTTACTGCACTAGCTGTTGAAGCGTCGGCAGTGCTTCCAATAACACTTATGCTTTCAGATATTTGTTCTGTGGTAACCGCTGTTGTAGCACCAGACGCTGTGGTTACTGCACTAGCAGTTGAAGATTCCGCGGTGCTTCCAATAACACTCGTACTGTCAGTTATTTGTGCTGTGGTACCTGCTGTTGTTGCACCAGATGCTGTGGTTACTGCACTCTCAGTTGAAACTGCTTCAGTGGCTTCTTGAGTAGTCACTGCTGGAGTAGTCACTGATGTTGTTTGCGCAGATGTGACAGTATCGACAGTTGTCTCTGCATCTGTAGTTACTGCACTAGCTGTTGAAGCTTCAGCAGTGCTTCCAATAGCACTTGTGCTTTCAGATATTTCTTCAGTGGTAGACGATGTTGTTACAGCAGATGCTGTGGTTACCAACGTTGTCTCTGCTTGAACGGACGTTAATTGCTCGGTAGAGGACCCGACCGTTGAAACTGCTTCACTGGCTTCCTGAGAAGTCACTGCTGGAGTAGTCACAGAAGCTGTTTGCGCAGTTGTGACAATCTCGATTGTTGTATCTGCACCTGTGGTTATTGCACTAGCTGTTGAAGCGTCGGCAGTGCTTCCAATAACACTTGTGCTTTCAGATATTTGTTCTGTGGTAACCGCTGTTGTAGCACCAGACGCTGTGGTTACTGCACTAGCAGTTGAAGCTTCCGCGGTGCTTCCAATAACACTCGTACTGTCAGTTATTTGTGCTGTGGTACCTGCTAATGTTGCACCAGATGCTGTGGTTACTGCACTATCAGTGGAAACTGCTTCAGTGGCTTCTTGAGTAGTCACTGCTGGAGTAGTCACTGATGTTGTGTGCGCAGATGTGACAGTATCGACAGTTGTCTCTGCATCTGTAGTTACTGCACTAGCTGTTGAAGCTTCAGCAGTGCTTCCAATAGCACTTGTGCTTTCAGATATTTCTTCAGTGGTAGACGATGTTGTTACAGCAGATGCTGTGGTTACCAACGTTGTCTCTGCTTGAACGGACGTTAATTGCTCGGTAGAGGACCCGACCGTTGAAACTGCTTCACTGGCTTCCTGAGAAGTCACTGCTGGAGTAGTCACAGAAGCTGTTTGCGCAGTTGTGACAATCTCGATTGTTGTATCTGCACCTGTGGTTATTGCACTAGCTGTTGAAGCGTCGGCAGTGCTTCCAATAACACTTGTGCTTTCAGATATTTGTTCTGTGGTAACCGCTGTTGTAGCACCAGACGCTGTGGTTACTGCACTAGCAGTTGAAGCTTCCGCGGTGCTTCCAATAACACTCGTACTGTCAGTTATTTGTGCTGTGGTACCTGCTAATGTTGCACCAGATGCTGTGGTTACTGCACTATCAGTGGAAACTGCTTCAGTGGCTTCTTGAGTAGTCACTGCTGGAGTAGTCACTGATGTTGTGTGCGCAGATGTGACAGTATCGACAGTTGTCTCTGCATCTGTAGTTACTGCACTAGCTGTTGAAGCTTCAGCAGTGCTTCCAATAGCACTTGTGCTTTCAGATATTTCTTCAGTGGTAGACGATGTTGTTACAGCAGATGCTGTGGTTACCAACGTTGTCTCTGCTTGAACGGACGTTAATTGCTCGGTAGAGGACCCGACCGTTGAAACTGCTTCACTGGCTTCCTGAGAAGTCACTGCTGGAGTAGTCACAGAAGAAGCTGTTTGCGCAGTTGTGACAATCTCGATTGTTGTATCTGCACCTGTGGTTACTGCACTAGCTGTTGAAGCGTCGGCAGTGCTTCCAATAACACTTGTGCTTTCAGATATTTGTTCTGTGGTAACCGCTGTTGTAGCACCAGACGCTGTGGTTACTGCACTAGCAGTTGAAGCTTCCGCGGTGCTTCCAATAACACTCGTACTGTCAGTTATTTGTGCTGTGGTACCTGCTGTTGTTGCACCAGATGCTGTGGTTACTGCACTATCAGTGGAAACTGCTTCAGTGGCTTCTTGAGTAGTCACTGCTGGAGTAGTCACTGATGTTGTTTGCGCAGATGTGACAGTATCGACAGTTGTCTCTGCATCTGTAGTTACTGCACTAGCTGTTGAAGCTTCAGCAGTGCTTCCAATAGCACTTGTGCTTTCAGATATTTCTTCAGTGGTAGACGATGTTGTTACAGCAGATGCTGTGGTTACCAACGTTGTCTCTGCTTGAACGGACGTTAATTGCTCGGTAGAGGACCCGACCGTTGAAACTGCTTCACTGGCTTCCTGAGAAGTCACTGCTGGAGTAGTCACAGAAGCTGTTTGCGCAGTTGTGACAATCTCGATTGTTGTATCTGCACCTGTGGTTATTGCACTAGCTGTTGAAGCGTCGGCAGTGCTTCCAATAACACTTGTGCTTTCAGATATTTGTTCTGTGGTAACCGCTGTTGTAGCACCAGACGCTGTGGTTACTGCACTAGCAGTTGAAGCTTCCGCGGTGCTTCCAATAACACTCGTACTGTCAGTTATTTGTGCTGTGGTACCTGCTAATGTTGCACCAGATGCTGTGGTTACTGCACTATCAGTGGAAACTGCTTCAGTGGCTTCTTGAGTAGTCACTGCTGGAGTAGTCACTGATGTTGTGTGCGCAGATGTGACAGTATCGACAGTTGTCTCTGCATCTGTAGTTACTGCACTAGCTGTTGAAGCTTCAGCAGTGCTTCCAATAGCACTTGTGCTTTCAGATATTTCTTCAGTGGTAGACGATGTTGTTACAGCAGATGCTGTGGTTACCAACGTTGTCTCTGCTTGAACGGACGTTAATTGCTCGGTAGAGGACCCGACCGTTGAAACTGCTTCACTGGCTTCCTGAGAAGTCACTGCTGGAGTAGTCACAGAAGAAGCTGTTTGCGCAGTTGTGACAATCTCGATTGTTGTATCTGCACCTGTGGTTACTGCACTAGCTGTTGAAGCGTCGGCAGTGCTTCCAATAACACTTGTGCTTTCAGATATTTGTTCTGTGGTAACCGCTGTTGTAGCACCAGACGCTGTGGTTACTGCACTAGCAGTTGAAGCTTCCGCGGTGCTTCCAATAACACTCGTACTGTCAGTTATTTGTGCTGTGGTACCTGCTGTTGTTGCACCAGATGCTGTGGTTACTGCACTATCAGTGGAAACTGCTTCAGTGGCTTCTTGAGTAGTCACTGCTGGAGTAGTCACTGATGTTGTTTGCGCAGATGTGACAGTATCGACAGTTGTCTCTGCATCTGTAGTTACTGCACTAGCTGTTGAAGCTTCAGCAGTGCTTCCAATAGCACTTGTGCTTTCAGATATTTCTTCAGTGGTAGACGATGTTGTTACAGCAGATGCTGTGGTTACCAACGTTGTCTCTGCTTGAACGGACGTTAATTGCTCGGTAGAGGACCCGACCGTTGAAACTGCTTCACTGGCTTCCTGAGAAGTCACTGCTGGAGTAGTCACAGAAGCTGTTTGCGCAGTTGTGACAATCTCGATTGTTGTATCTGCACCTGTGGTTACTGCACTAGCTGTTGAAGCGTCGGCAGTGCTTCCAATAACACTTGTGCTTTCAGATATTTCTTCAGTGGTAGACGATGTTGTTACAGCAGATGCTGTGGTTACCAACGTTGTCTCTGCATGAACGGACGTTAATTGCTCGGTAGAGGACCCGACCGTTGAAACTGCTTCACTGGCTTCCTGAGAAGTCACTGCTGGAGTAGTCACAGAAGCTGTTTGCGCAGTTGTGACAATCTCGATTGTTGTATCTGCACCTGTGGTTACTGCACTAGCTGTTGAAGCGTCGGCAGTGCTTCCAATAACACTTGTGCTTTCAGATATTTGTTCTGTGGTAACTGCTGTTGTAGCACCAGACGCTGTGGTTACTGCACTAGCAGTTGAAGCTTCCGCGGTGCTTCCAATAACACTCGTACTGTCAGTTATTTGTGCTGTGGTACCTGCTGTTGTTGCACCAGATGCTGTGGTTACTGCACTATCAGTGGAAACTGCTTCAGTGGCTTCTTGAGTAGTCACTGCTGGAGTAGTCACTGATGTTGTTTGCGCAGATGTGACAGTATCGACAGTTGTCTCTGCATCTGTAGTTACTGCACTAGCTGTTGAAGCTTCAGCAGTGCTTCCAATAGCACTTGTGCTTTCAGATATTTCTTCAGTGGTAGACGATGTTGTTACAGCAGATGCTGTGGTTACCAACGTTGTCTCTGCTTGAACGGACGTTAATTGCTCGGTAGAGGACCCGACCGTTGAAACTGCTTCACTGGCTTCCTGAGAAGTCACTGCTGGAGTAGTCACAGAAGCTGTTTGCGCAGTTGTGACAATCTCGATTGTTGTATCTGCACCTGTGGTTACTGCACTAGCTGTTGAAGCGTCGGCAGTGCTTCCAATAACACTTATGCTTTCAGATATTTGTTCTGTGGTAACCGCTGTTGTAGCACCAGACGCTGTGGTTACTGCACTAGCAGTTGAAGATTCCGCGGTGCTTCCAATAACACTCGTACTGTCAGTTATTTGTGCTGTGGTACCTGCTGTTGTTGCACCAGATGCTGTGGTTACTGCACTCTCAGTGGAAACTGCTTCAGTGGCTTCTTGAGTAGTCACTGCTGGAGTAGTCACTGATGTTGTTTGCGCAGATGTGACAGTATCGACAGTTGTCTCTGCATCTGTAGTTACTGCACTAGCTGTTGAAGCTTCAGCAGTGCTTCCAATAGCACTTGTGCTTTCAGATATTTCTTCAGTGGTAGACGATGTTGTTACAGCAGATGCTGTGGTTACCAACGTTGTCTCTGCTTGAACGGACGTTAATTGCTCGGTAGAGGACCCGACCGTTGAAACTGCTTCACTGGCTTCCTGAGAAGTCACTGCTGGAGTAGTCACAGAAGCTGTTTGCGCAGTTGTGACAATCTCGATTGTTGTATCTGCACCTGTGGTTACTGCACTAGCTGTTGAAGCGTCGGCAGTGCTTCCAATAACACTTGTGCTTTCAGATATTTGTTCTGTGGTAACCGCTGTTGTAGCACCAGACGGTGTGGTTACTGCACTAGCAGTTGAAGATTCCGCGGTGCTTCCAATAACACTCGTACTGTCAGTTATTTGTGCTGTGGTACCTGCTGTTGTTGCACCAGATGCTGTGGTTACTGCACTGTCAGTGGAAACTGCTTCAGTGGCTTCTTGAGTAGTCACTGCTGGAGTAGTCACTGATGTTGTTTGCGCAGATGTGACAGTATCGACAGTTGTCTCTGCATCTGTAGTTACTGCACTAGCTGTTGAAGCTTCAGCAGTGCTTCCAATAGCACTTGTGCTTTCAGATATTTCTTCAGTGGTAGACGATGTTGTTACAGCAGATGCTGTGGTTACCAACGTTGTCTCTGCTTGAACGGACGTTAATTGCTCGGTAGAGGACCCGACCGTTGAAACTGCTTCACTGGCTTCCTGAGAAGTCACTGCTGGAGTAGTCACAGAAGCTGTTTGCGCAGTTGTGACAATCTCGATTGTTGTATCTGCACCTGTGGTTACTGCACTAGCTGTTGAAGCGTCGGCAGTGCTTCCAATAACACTTATGCTTTCAGATATTTGTTCTGTGGTAACCGCTGTTGTAGCACCAGACGCTGTGGTTACTGCACTAGCAGTTGAAGCTTCCGCGGTGCTTCCAATAACACTCGTACTGTCAGTTATTTGTGCTGTGGTACCTGCTGTTGTTGCACCAGATGCTGTGGTTACTGCACTATCAGTGGAAAATGCTTCAGTGGCTTCTTGAGTAGTCACTGCTGGAGTAGTCACTGATGTTGTTTGCGCAGATGTGACAGTATCGACAGTTGTCTCTGCATCTGTAGTTACTGCACTAGCTGTTGAAGCTTCAGCAGTGCTTCCAATAGCACTTGTGCTTTCAGATATTTCTTCAGTGGTAGACGATGTTGTTACAGCAGATGCTGTGGTTACCAACGTTGTCTCTGCTTGAACGGACGTTAATTGCTCGGTAGAGGACCCGACCGTTGAAACTGCTTCACTGCCTTCCTGAGAAGTAACTGCTGGAGTAGTCACAGAAGCTGTTTGCGCAGTTGTGACAATCTCGATTGTTGTATCTGCACCTGTGGTTACTGCACTAGCTGTTGAAGCGTCGGCAGTGCTTCCAATAACACTTATGCTTTCAGATATTTGTTCTGTGGTAACCGCTGTTGTAGCACCAGACGCTGTGGTTACTGCACTAGCAGTTGAAGCTTCCGCGGTGCTTCCAATAACACTCGTACTGTCAGTTATTTGTGCTGTGGTACCTGCTGTTGTTGTTGAAGCGTCGGCAGTGCTTCCAATAACACTTGTGCTTTCAGATATTTGTTCTGTGGTAACTGCTGTTGTAGCACCAGACGCTGTGGTTACTGCACTAGCAGTTGAAGCTTCCGCGGTGCTTCCAATAACACTCGTACTGTCAGTTATTTGTGCTGTGGTACCTGCTGTTGTTGCACCATATGCTGTGGTTACTGCACTATCAGTGGAAACTGCTTCAGTGGCTTCTTGAGTAGTCACTGCTGGAGTAGTCACTGATGTTGTTTGCGCAGATGTGACAGTATCGACAGTTGTCTCTGCATCTGTAGTTACTGCACTAGCTGTTGAAGCTTCAGCAGTGCTTCCAATAGCACTTGTGCTTTCAGATATTTCTTCAGTGGTAGACGATGTTGTTACAGCAGATGCTGTGGTTACCAACGTTGTCTCTGCTTGAACGGACGTTAATTGCTCGGTAGAGGACCCGACCGTTGAAACTGCTTCACTGGCTTCCTGAGAAGTCACTGCTGGAGTAGTCACAGAAGCTGTTTGCGCAGTTGTGACAATCTCGATTGTTGTATCTGCACCTGTGGTTACTGCACTAGCTGTTGAAGCGTCGGCAGTGCTTCCAATAACACTTGTGCTTTCAGATATTTGTTCTGTGGTAACTGCTGTTGTAGCACCAGACGCTGTGGTTACTGCACTAGCAGTTGAAGCTTCCGCGGTGCTTCCAATAACACTCGTACTGTCAGTTATTTGTGCTGTGGTACCTGCTGTTGTTGCACCAGATGCTGTGGTTACTGCACTATCAGTGGAAACTGCTTCAGTGGCTTCTTGAGTAGTCACTGCTGGAGTAGTCACTGATGTTGTTTGCGCAGATGTGACAGTATCGACAGTTGTCTCTGCATCTGTAGTTACTGCACTAGCTGTTGAAGCTTCAGCAGTGCTTCCAATAGCACTTGTGCTTTCAGATATTTCTTCAGTGGTAGACGATGTTGTTACAGCAGATGCTGTGGTTACCAACGTTGTCTCTGCTTGAACGGACGTTAATTGCTCGGTAGAGGACCCGACCGTTGAAACTGCTTCACTGCCTTCCTGAGAAGTAACTGCTGGAGTAGTCACAGAAGCTGTTTGCGCAGTTGTGACAATCTCGATTGTTGTATCTGCACCTGTGGTTACTGCACTAGCTGTTGAAGCGTCGGCAGTGCTTCCAATAACACTTATGCTTTCAGATATTTGTTCTGTGGTAACCGCTGTTGTAGCACCAGACGCTGTGGTTACTGCACTAGCAGTTGAAGATTCCGCGGTGCTTCCAATAACACTCGTACTGTCAGTTATTTGTGCTGTGGTACCTGCTGTTGTTGCACCAGATGCTGTGGTTACTGCACTCTCAGTGGAAACTGCTTCAGTGGCTTCTTGAGTAGTCACTGCTGGAGTAGTCACTGATGTTGTTTGCGCAGATGTGACAGTATCGACAGTTGTCTCTGCATCTGTAGTTACTGCACTAGCTGTTGAAGCTTCAGCAGTGCTTCCAATAGCACTTGTGCTTTCAGATATTTCTTCAGTGGTAGACGATGTTGTTACAGCAGATGCTGTGGTTACCAACGTTGTCTCTGCTTGAACGGACGTTAATTGCTCGGTAGAGGACCCGACCGTTGAAACTGCTTCACTGGCTTCCTGAGAAGTAACTGCTGGAGTAGTCACAGAAGCTGTTTGCGCAGTTGTGACAATCTCGATTGTTGTATCTGCACCTGTGGTTACTGCACTAGCTGTTGAAGCGTCGGCAGTGCTTCCAATAACACTTATGCTTTCAGATATTTGTTCTGTGGTAACCGCTGTTGTAGCACCAGACGCTGTGGTTACTGCACTAGCAGTTGAAGATTCCGCGGTGCTTCCAATAACACTCGTACTGTCAGTTATTTGTGCTGTGGTACCTGCTGTTGTTGCACCAGATGCTGTGGTTACTGCACTCTCAGTGGAAACTGCTTCAGTGGCTTCTTGAGTAGTCACTGCTGGAGTAGTCACTGATGTTGTTTGCGCAGATGTGACAGTATCGACAGTTGTCTCTGCATCTGTAGTTACTGCACTAGCTGTTGAAGCTTCAGCAGTGCTTCCAATAGCACTTGTGCTTTCAGATATTTCTTCAGTGGTAGACGATGTTGTTACAGCAGATGCTGTGGTTACCAACGTTGTCTCTGCTTGAACGGACGTTAATTGCTCGGTAGAGGACCCGACCGTTGAAACTGCTTCACTGGCTTCCTGAGAAGTCACTGCTGGAGTAGTCACAGAAGCTGTTTGCGCAGTTGTGACAATCTCGATTGTTGTATCTGCACCTGTGGTTACTGCACTAGCTGTTGAAGCGTCGGCAGTGCTTCCAATAACACTTATGCTTTCAGATATTTGTTCTGTGGTAACCGCTGTTGTAGCACCAGACGCTGTGGTTACTGCACTAGCAGTTGAAGATTCCGCGGTGCTTCCAATAACACTCGTACTGTCAGTTATTTGTGCTGTGGTACCTGCTGTTGTTGCACCAGATGCTGTGGTTACTGCACTCTCAGTGGAAACTGCTTCAGTGGCTTCTTGAGTAGTCACTGCTGGAGTAGTCACTGATGTTGTTTGCGCAGATGTGACAGTATCGACAGTTGTCTCTGCATCTGTAGTTACTGCACTAGCTGTTGAAGCTTCAGCAGTGCTTCCAATAGCACTTGTGCTTTCAGATATTTCTTCAGTGGTAGACGATGTTGTTACAGCAGATGCTGTGGTTACCAACGTTGTCTCTGCTTGAACGGACGTTAATTGCTCGGTAGAGGACCCGACCGTTGAAACTGCTTCACTGGCTTCCTGAGAAGTCACTGCTGGAGTAGTCACAGAAGCTGTTTGCGCAGTTGTGACAATCTCGATTGTTGTATCTGCACCTGTGGTTACTGCACTAGCTGTTGAAGCGTCGGCAGTGCTTCCAATAACACTTGTGCTTTCAGATATTTGTTCTGTGGTAACTGCTGTTGTAGCACCAGACGCTGTGGTTACTGCACTAGCAGTTGAAGCTTCCGCGGTGCTTCCAATAACACTCGTACTGTCAGTTATTTGTGCTGTGGTACCTGCTGTTGTTGCACCAGATGCTGTGGTTACTGCACTATCAGTGGAAACTGCTTCAGTGGCTTCTTGAGTAGTCACTGCTGGAGTAGTCACTGATGTTGTTTGCGCAGATGTGACAGTATCGACAGTTGTCTCTGCATCTGTAGTTACTGCACTAGCTGTTGAAGCTTCAGCAGTGCTTCCAATAGCACTTGTGCTTTCAGATATTTCTTCAGTGGTAGACGATGTTGTTACAGCAGATGCTGTGGTTACCAACGTTGTCTCTGCTTGAACGGACGTTAATTGCTCGGTAGAGGACCCGACCGTTGAAACTGCTTCACTGGCTTCCTGAGAAGTCACTGCTGGAGTAGTCACAGAAGCTGTTTGCGCAGTTGTGACAATCTCGATTGTTGTATCTGCACCTGTGGTTACTGCACTAGCTGTTGAAGCGTCGGCAGTGCTTCCAATAACACTTATGCTTTCAGATATTTGTTCTGTGGTAACCGCTGTTGTAGCACCAGACGCTGTGGTTACTGCACTAGCAGTTGAAGATTCCGCGGTGCTTCCAATAACACTCGTACTGTCAGTTATTTGTGCTGTGGTACCTGCTGTTGTTGCACCAGATGCTGTGGTTACTGCACTCTCAGTGGAAACTGCTTCAGTGGCTTCTTGAGTAGTCACTGCTGGAGTAGTCACTGATGTTGTTTGCGCAGATGTGACAGTATCGACAGTTGTCTCTGCATCTGTAGTTACTGCACTAGCTGTTGAAGCTTCAGCAGTGCTTCCAATAGCACTTGTGCTTTCAGATATTTCTTCAGTGGTAGACGATGTTGTTACAGCAGATGCTGTGGTTACCAACGTTGTCTCTGCTTGAACGGACGTTAATTGCTCGGTAGAGGACCCGACCGTTGAAACTGCTTCACTGGCTTCCTGAGAAGTCACTGCTGGAGTAGTCACAGAAGCTGTTTGCGCAGTTGTGACAATCTCGATTGTTGTATCTGCACCTGTGGTTACTGCACTAGCTGTTGAAGCGTCGGCAGTGCTTCCAATAACACTTGTGCTTTCAGATATTTGTTCTGTGGTAACCGCTGTTGTAGCACCAGACGCTGTGGTTACTGCACTAGCAGTTGAAGATTCCGCGGTGCTTCCAATAACACTCGTACTGTCAGTTATTTGTGCTGTGGTACCTGCTGTTGTTGCACCAGATGCTGTGGTTACTGCACTGTCAGTGGAAACTGCTTCAGTGGCTTCTTGAGTAGTCACTGCTGGAGTAGTCACTGATGTTGTTTGCGCAGATGTGACAGTATCGACAGTTGTCTCTGCATCTGTAGTTACTGCACTAGCTGTTGAAGCTTCAGCAGTGCTTCCAATAGCACTTGTGCTTTCAGATATTTCTTCAGTGGTAGACGATGTTGTTACAGCAGATGCTGTGGTTACCAACGTTGTCTCTGCTTGAACGGACGTTAATTGCTCGGTAGAGGACCCGACCGTTGAAACTGCTTCACTGGCTTCCTGAGAAGTCACTGCTGGAGTAGTCACAGAAGCTGTTTGCGCAGTTGTGACAATCTCGATTGTTGTATCTGCACCTGTGGTTACTGCACTAGCTGTTGAAGCGTCGGCAGTGCTTCCAATAACACTTATGCTTTCAGATATTTGTTCTGTGGTAACCGCTGTTGTAGCACCAGACGCTGTGGTTACTGCACTAGCAGTTGAAGCTTCCGCGGTGCTTCCAATAACACTCGTACTGTCAGTTATTTGTGCTGTGGTACCTGCTGTTGTTGCACCAGATGCTGTGGTTACTGCACTATCAGTGGAAAATGCTTCAGTGGCTTCTTGAGTAGTCACTGCTGGAGTAGTCACTGATGTTGTTTGCGCAGATGTGACAGTATCGACAGTTGTCTCTGCATCTGTAGTTACTGCACTAGCTGTTGAAGCTTCAGCAGTGCTTCCAATAGCACTTGTGCTTTCAGATATTTCTTCAGTGGTAGACGATGTTGTTACAGCAGATGCTGTGGTTACCAACGTTGTCTCTGCTTGAACGGACGTTAATTGCTCGGTAGAGGACCCGACCGTTGAAACTGCTTCACTGGCTTCCTGAGAAGTCACTGCTGGAGTAGTCACAGAAGCTGTTTGCGCAGTTGTGACAATCTCGATTGTTGTATCTGCACTTGTGGTTACTGCACTAGCTGTTGAAGCGTCGGCAGTGCTTCCAATAACACTTGTGCTTTCAGATATTTGTTCTGTGGTAACCGCTGTTGTAGCACCAGACGCTGTGGTTACTGCACTAGCAGTTGAAGATTCCGCGGTGCTTCCAATAACACTCGTACTGTCAGTTATTTGTGCTGTGGTACCTGCTGTTGTTGCACCAGATGCTGTGGTTACTGCACTATCAGTGGAAACTGCTTCAGTGGCTTCTTGAGTAGTCACTGCTGGAGTAGTCACTGATGTTGTTTGCGCAGATGTGACAGTATCGACAGTTGTCTCTGCATCTGTAGTTACTGCACTAGCTGTTGAAGCTTCAGCAGTGCTTCCAATAGCACTTGTGCTTTCAGATATTTCTTCAGTGGTAGACGATGTTGTTACAGCAGATGCTGTGGTTACCAACGTTGTCTCTGCTTGAACGGACGTTAATTGCTCGGTAGAGGACCCGACCGTTGAAACTGCTTCACTGGCTTCCTGAGAAGTCACTGCTGGAGTAGTCATAGAAGCTGTTTGCGCAGTTGTGACAATCTCGATTGTTGTATCTGCACCTGTGGTTACTGCACTAGCTGTTGAAGCGTCGGCAGTGCTTCCAATAACACTTGTGCTTTCAGATATTTGTTCTGTGGTAACTGCTGTTGTAGCACCAGACGCTGTGGTTACTGCACTAGCAGTTGAAGCTTCCGCGGTGCTTCCAATAACACTCGTACTGTCAGTTATTTGTGCTGTGGTACCTGCTGTTGTTGCACCATATGCTGTGGTTACTGCACTATCAGTGGAAACTGCTTCAGTGGCTTCTTGAGTAGTCACTGCTGGAGTAGTCACTGATGTTGTTTGCGCAGATGTGACAGTATCGACAGTTGTCTCTGCATCTGTAGTTACTGCACTAGCTGTTGAAGCTTCAGCAGTGCTTCCAATAGCACTTGTGCTTTCAGATATTTCTTCAGTGGTAGACGATGTTGTTACAGCAGATGCTGTGGTTACCAACGTTGTCTCTGCTTGAACGGACGTTAATTGCTCGGTAGAGGACCCGACCGTTGAAACTGCTTCACTGGCTTCCTGAGAAGTCACTGCTGGAGTAGTCACAGAAGCTGTTTGCGCAGTTGTGACAATCTCGATTGTTGTATCTGCACCTGTGGTTACTGCACTAGCTGTTGAAGCGTCGGCAGTGCTTCCAATAACACTTGTGCTTTCAGATATTTGTTCTGTGGTAACTGCTGTTGTAGCACCAGACGCTGTGGTTACTGCACTAGCAGTTGAAGCTTCCGCGGTGCTTCCAATAACACTCGTACTGTCAGTTATTTGTGCTGTGGTACCTGCTGTTGTTGCACCAGATGCTGTGGTTACTGCACTATCAGTGGAAACTGCTTCAGTGGCTTCTTGAGTAGTCACTGCTGGAGTAGTCACTGATGTTGTTTGCGCAGATGTGACAGTATCGACAGTTGTCTCTGCATCTGTAGTTACTGCACTAGCTGTTGAAGCTTCAGCAGTGCTTCCAATAGCACTTGTGCTTTCAGATATTTCTTCAGTGGTAGACGATGTTGTTACAGCAGATGCTGTGGTTACCAACGTTGTCTCTGCTTGAACGGACGTTAATTGCTCGGTAGAGGACCCGACCGTTGAAACTGCTTCACTGGCTTCCTGAGAAGTCACTGCTGGAGTAGTCACAGAAGCTGTTTGCGCAGTTGTGACAATCTCGATTGTTGTATCTGCACCTGTGGTTACTGCACTAGCTGTTGAAGCGTCGGCAGTGCTTCCAATAACACTTATGCTTTCAGATATTTGTTCTGTGGTAACCGCTGTTGTAGCACCAGACGCTGTGGTTACTGCACTAGCAGTTGAAGATTCCGCGGTGCTTCCAATAACACTCGTACTGTCAGTTATTTGTGCTGTGGTACCTGCTGTTGTTGCACCAGATGCTGTGGTTACTGCACTCTCAGTGGAAACTGCTTCAGTGGCTTCTTGAGTAGTCACTGCTGGAGTAGTCACTGATGTTGTTTGCGCAGATGTGACAGTATCGACAGTTGTCTCTGCATCTGTAGTTACTGCACTAGCTGTTGAAGCTTCAGCAGTGCTTCCAATAGCACTTGTGCTTTCAGATATTTCTTCAGTGGTAGACGATGTTGTTACAGCAGATGCTGTGGTTACCAACGTTGTCTCTGCTTGAACGGACGTTAATTGCTCGGTAGAGGACCCGACCGTTGAAACTGCTTCACTGGCTTCCTGAGAAGTCACTGCTGGAGTAGTCACAGAAGCTGTTTGCGCAGTTGTGACAATCTCGATTGTTGTATCTGCACCTGTGGTTACTGCACTAGCTGTTGAAGCGTCGGCAGTGCTTCCAATAACACTTGTGCTTTCAGATATTTGTTCTGTGGTAACCGCTGTTGTAGCACCAGACGCTGTGGTTACTGCACTAGCAGTTGAAGATTCCGCGGTGCTTCCAATAACACTCGTACTGTCAGTTATTTGTGCTGTGGTACCTGCTGTTGTTGCACCAGATGCTGTGGTTACTGCACTGTCAGTGGAAACTGCTTCAGTGGCTTCTTGAGTAGTCACTGCTGGAGTAGTCACTGATGTTGTTTGCGCAGATGTGACAGTATCGACAGTTGTCTCTGCATCTGTAGTTACTGCACTAGCTGTTGAAGCTTCAGCAGTGCTTCCAATAGCACTTGTGCTTTCAGATATTTCTTCAGTGGTAGACGATGTTGTTACAGCAGATGCTGTGGTTACCAACGTTGTCTCTGCTTGAACGGACGTTAATTGCTCGGTAGAGGACCCGACCGTTGAAACTGCTTCACTGGCTTCCTGAGAAGTCACTGCTGGAGTAGTCACAGAAGCTGTTTGCGCAGTTGTGACAATCTCGATTGTTGTATCTGCACCTGTGGTTACTGCACTAGCTGTTGAAGCGTCGGCAGTGCTTCCAATAACACTTATGCTTTCAGATATTTGTTCTGTGGTAACCGCTGTTGTAGCACCAGACGCTGTGGTTACTGCACTAGCAGTTGAAGCTTCCGCGGTGCTTCCAATAACACTCGTACTGTCAGTTATTTGTGCTGTGGTACCTGCTGTTGTTGCACCAGATGCTGTGGTTACTGCACTATCAGTGGAAAATGCTTCAGTGGCTTCTTGAGTAGTCACTGCTGGAGTAGTCACTGATGTTGTTTGCGCAGATGTGACAGTATCGACAGTTGTCTCTGCATCTGTAGTTACTGCACTAGCTGTTGAAGCTTCAGCAGTGCTTCCAATAGCACTTGTGCTTTCAGATATTTCTTCAGTGGTAGACGATGTTGTTACAGCAGATGCTGTGGTTACCAACGTTGTCTCTGCTTGAACGGACGTTAATTGCTCGGTAGAGGACCCGACCGTTGAAACTGCTTCACTGGCTTCCTGAGAAGTCACTGCTGGAGTAGTCACAGAAGCTGTTTGCGCAGTTGTGACAATCTCGATTGTTGTATCTGCACTTGTGGTTACTGCACTAGCTGTTGAAGCGTCGGCAGTGCTTCCAATAACACTTGTGCTTTCAGATATTTGTTCTGTGGTAACCGCTGTTGTAGCACCAGACGCTGTGGTTACTGCACTAGCAGTTGAAGATTCCGCGGTGCTTCCAATAACACTCGTACTGTCAGTTATTTGTGCTGTGGTACCTGCTGTTGTTGCACCAGATGCTGTGGTTACTGCACTATCAGTGGAAACTGCTTCAGTGGCTTCTTGAGTAGTCACTGCTGGAGTAGTCACTGATGTTGTTTGCGCAGATGTGACAGTATCGACAGTTGTCTCTGCATCTGTAGTTACTGCACTAGCTGTTGAAGCTTCAGCAGTGCTTCCAATAGCACTTGTGCTTTCAGATATTTCTTCAGTGGTAGACGATGTTGTTACAGCAGATGCTGTGGTTACCAACGTTGTCTCTGCTTGAACGGACGTTAATTGCTCGGTAGAGGACCCGACCGTTGAAACTGCTTCACTGGCTTCCTGAGAAGTCACTGCTGGAGTAGTCATAGAAGCTGTTTGCGCAGTTGTGACAATCTCGATTGTTGTATCTGCACCTGTGGTTACTGCACTAGCTGTTGAAGCGTCGGCAGTGCTTCCAATAACACTTGTGCTTTCAGATATTTGTTCTGTGGTAACTGCTGTTGTAGCACCAGACGCTGTGGTTACTGCACTAGCAGTTGAAGCTTCCGCGGTGCTTCCAATAACACTCGTACTGTCAGTTATTTGTGCTGTGGTACCTGCTGTTGTTGCACCAGATGCTGTGGTTACTGCACTATCAGTGGAAACTGCTTCAGTGGCTTCTTGAGTAGTCACTGCTGGAGTAGTCACTGATGTTGTTTGCGCAGATGTGACAGTATCGACAGTTGTCTCTGCATCTGTAGTTACTGCACTAGCTGTTGAAGCTTCAGCAGTGCTTCCAATAGCACTTGTGCTTTCAGATATTTCTTCAGTGGTAGACGATGTTGTTACAGCAGATGCTGTGGTTACCAACGTTGTCTCTGCTTGAACGGACGTTAATTGCTCGGTAGAGGACCCGACCGTTGAAACTGCTTCACTGGCTTCCTGAGAAGTCACTGCTGGAGTAGTCTCAGAAGCTGTTTGCGCAGTTGTGACAATCTCGATTGTTGTATCTGCACCTGTGGTTACTGCACTAGCTGTTGAAGCGTCGGCAGTGCTTCCAATAACACTTGTGCTTTCAGATATTTGTTCTGTGGTAACTGCTGTTGTAGCACCAGACGCTGTGGTTACTGCACTAGCAGTTGAAGCTTCCGCGGTGCTTCCAATAACACTCGTACTGTCAGTTATTTGTGCTGTGGTACCTGCTGTTGTTGCACCAGATGCTGTGGTTACTGCACTATCAGTGGAAACTGCTTCAGTGGCTTCTTGAGTAGTCACTGCTGGAGTAGTCACTGATGTTGTTTGCGCAGATGTGACAGTATCGACAGTTGTCTCTGCATCTGTAGTTACTGCACTAGCTGTTGAAGCTTCAGCAGTGCTTCCAATAGCACTTGTGCTTTCAGATATTTCTTCAGTGGTAGACGATGTTGTTACAGCAGATGCTGTGGTTACCAACGTTGTCTCTGCTTGAACGGACGTTAATTGCTCGGTAGAGGACCCGACCGTTGAAACTGCTTCACTGGCTTCCTGAGAAGTCACTGCTGGAGTAGTCACAGAAGCTGTTTGCGCAGTTGTGACAATCTCGATTGTTGTATCTGCACCTGTGGTTACTGCACTAGCTGTTGAAGCGTCGGCAGTGCTTCCAATAACACTTGTGCTTTCAGATATTTGTTCTGTGGTAACCGCTGTTGTAGCACCAGACGCTGTGGTTACTGCACTAGCAGTTGAAGCTTCCGCGGTGCTTCCAATAACACTCGTACTGTCAGTTATTTGTGCTGTGGTACCTGCTGTTGTTGCACCAGATGATGTGGTTACTGCACTCTCAGTGGAAACTGCTTCAGTGGCTTCTTGAGTAGTCACTGCTGGAGTAGTCACTGATGTTGTTTGCGCAGATGTGACAGTATCGACAGTTGTCTCTGCATCTGTAGTTACTGCACTAGCTGTTGAAGCTTCAGCAGTGCTTCCAATAGCACTTGTGCTTTCAGATATTTCTTCAGTGGTAGACGATGTTGTTACAGCAGATGCTGTGGTTACCAACGTTGTCTCTGCTTGAACGGACGTTAATTGCTCGGTAGAGGACCCGACCGTTGAAACTGCTTCACTGGCTTCCTGAGAAGTCACTGCTGGAGTAGTCACAGAAGCTGTTTGCGCAGTTGTGACAATCTCGATTGTTGTATCTGCACCTGTGGTTATTGCACTAGCTGTTGAAGCGTCGGCAGTGCTTCCAATAACACTTGTGCTTTCAGATATTTGTTCTGTGGTAACCGCTGTTGTAGCACCAGACGCTGTGGTTACTGCACTAGCAGTTGAAGCTTCCGCGGTGCTTCCAATAACACTCGTACTGTCAGTTATTTGTGCTGTGGTACCTGCTGTTGTTGCACCAGATGCTGTGGTTACTGCACTCTCAGTGGAAACTGCTTCAGTGGCTTCTTGAGTAGTCACTGCTGGAGTAGTCACTGACGTTGTTTGCGCAGATGTGACAGTATCGACAGTTGTCTCTGCATCTGTAGTTACTGCACTAGCTGTTGAAGCTTCAGCAGTGCTTCCAATAGCACTTGTGCTTTCAGATATTTCTTCAGTGGTAGACGATGTTGTTACAGCAGATGCTGTGGTTACCAACGTTGTCTCTGCTTGAACGGACGTTAATTGCTCGGTAGAGGACCCGACCGTTGAAACTGCTTCACTGGCTTCCTGAGAAGTCACTGCTGGAGTAGTCACAGAAGCTGTTTGCGCAGTTGTGACAATCTCGATTGTTGTATCTGCACCTGTGGTTACTGCAATAGCTGTTGAAGCGTCGGCAGTGCTTCCAATAACATTTGTGCTTTCAGATATTTGTTCTGTGGTAACTGCTGTTGTAGCACCAGACGCTGTGGTTACTGCACTAGCAGTTGAAGCTTCCGCGGTGCTTCCAATAACACTGGTACTGTCAGTTATTTGTGCTGTGGTACCTGCTGTTGTTGCACCAGATGCTGTGGTTACTGCACTATCAGTGGAAACTGCTTCAGTGGCTTCTTGAGTAGTCACTGCTGGAGTAGTCACTGATGTTGTTTGCGCAGATGTGACAGTATCGACAGTTGTCTCTGCATCTGTAGTTACTGCACTAGCTGTTGAAGCTTCAGCAGTGCTTCCAATAGCACTTGTGCTTTCAGATATTTCTTCAGTGGTAGACGATGTTGTTACAGCAGATGCTGTGGTTACCAACGTTGTCTCTGCTTGAACGGACCTTAATTGCTCGGTAGAGGACCCGACCGTTGAAACTGCTTCACTTGCTTCCTGAGAAGTCACTGCTGGAGTAGTCACAGAAGCTGTTTGCGCAGTTGTGACAATCTCGATTGTTGTATCTGCACCTGTGGTTACTGCACTAGCTGTTGAAGCGTCGGCAGTGCTTCCAATAACACTTGTGCTTTCAGATATTTGTTCTGTGGTAACCGCTGTTGTAGCACCAGACGCTGTGGTTACTGCACTAGCAGTTGAAGCTTCCGCGGTGCTTCCAATAACACTCGTACTGTCAGTTATTTGTGCTGTGGTACCTGCTGTTGTTGCACCAGATGCTGTGGTTACTGCACTATCAGTGGAAACTGCTTCAGTGGTTTCTTGAGTAGTCACTGCTGGAGTAGTCACTGATGTTGTTTGCGCAGATGTGACAGTATCGACAGTTGTCTCTGCATCTGTAGTTACTGCACTAGCTGTTGAAGCTTCAGCAGTGCTTCCAATAGCACTTGTGCTTTCAGATATTTCTTCAGTGGTAGACGATGTTGTTACAGCAGATGCTGTGGTTACCAACGTTGTCTCTGCTTGAACGGACGTTAATTGCTCGGTAGAGGACCCGACCGTTGAAACTGCTTCACTGGCTTCCTGAGAAGTCACTGCTGGAGTAGTCACAGAAGCTGTTTGCGCAGTTGTGACAATCTCGATTGTTGTATCTGCACCTGTGGTTACTGCACTAGCTGTTGAAGCGTCGGCAGTGCTTCCAATAACACTTGTGCTTTCAGATATTTGTTCTGTGGTAACTGCTGTTGTAGCACCAGACGCTGTGGTTACTGCACTAGCAGTTGAAGCTTCCGCGGTGCTTCCAATAACACTCGTACTGTCAGTTATTTGTGCTGTGGTACCTGCTGTTGTTGCACCAGATGCTGTGGTTACTGCACTATCAGTGGAAACTGCTTCAGTGGCTTCTTGAGTAGTCACTGCTGGAGTAGTCACTGATGTTGTTTGCGCAGATGTGACAGTATCGACAGTTGTCTCTGCATCTGTAGTTACTGCACTAGCTGTTGAAGCTTCAGCAGTGCTTCCAATAGCACTTGTGCTTTCAGATATTTCTTCAGTGGTAGACGATGTTGTTACAGCAGATGCTGTGGTTACCAACGTTGTCTCTGCTTGAACCGACGTTGATCGCTCGGTAGAGTACCCGACCGTTGAAACTGCTTCACTGGCGTCCTGAGAAGTCACTGCTGGAGTAGTTACTGGTGTTGTTTGCGCAGTTTTGACAATATCTGTGGTTACTGCACTTGCAGTTGAAGCGTCAGCAGTGCTTCCAATAACACTCGTACTTTCAGTTATTTGTTCTGTGGTCGTTATTACCTCACTCGCTTCCTTAGTAGTCAGACCTGCAGTCGTCGCTGAAAGTGTTGTTTCAGTTTGAACAGTAGTCTCAGCTTTGGTTGAAGGTCTGACAGAGGCTTCTGGAGTGGTTACTGAGGTTGTTTCTGACGATGTTTGAATTTCGATTGGTGTCGTGAGAGGTGTTGCGCTTTCAGACGTCGTGATTTGTGTCACCGTATCAGTGATAATAAATTCGGTTGTAGTTTGTTCCACTGTGGATATGAGTGTTGTTGCTTCTGAGTCGGTGGTGCTTTGTGTTGATTCTACAAATGACGTGATGTCTATAGTTGTCGGTGCTTCTGTGGTTGCTAGAGTAAAGAAAATGTGATCCCATACAAAATAAAAGTCATGCATATCATTATAACAAACAATATTTCAGTTAGACAGTTTTCCTGATTTTGAAACGATTATTTTTTCATTTCAAGGCTAGTTTAAGTTGTTACCAAAACTGTCCACATTCAACCAAATACATGGTGTATGTCAAAGATTTTTAAATTTAATGAATCATTTTAACGCGGTTACTTAAAAGTAACCGCATTCAAATAATTGTACAGATTACTCATTATAGCTAGAAGACATGTTGTAAATATCAATAGTCAAAGCTGTCAATGCACCCCTGTGTGTTTTGTGATTATACATATTTTCTTGTGGGTGCTAAAATAGTAAAGAAATCAAGTTTTCTAATTGTGAAATGGTTCTTTTGCATTATGGTATGGCCACTCAACCGGCAAATATATTACGAACATTGATTTTGTCGCTTTACGATCTCAAAATCTCAAAATCGTAGTCATATTGGATTTTTTTTTGTTATTCGATGACATGAAACTTGGACCATTTCGATTTGTTTTCTTTTTTATATAATATTCGAAAATTGTTGAAAATTCACCAAAATACCCGACATTTTTGAAGAGAAAAAAGCAGCCCACCGACCGACCGACCCTACCGTGAGAGGTATGTTTACTCGTAGAACAGGCGTTTTTCTTTGTCACCTTAGGCCCGCCCGCCCTAATTGAATAACTTCATGCATGTCTGTAGAGCAAATGTCGATGGTATGTTTCACACCGTGTGACCGTTTCCGTTCTACATTACATTTACCCTGCTATTATAGTCTATTTGCTCATTTCGTAACAGTGACCTTATTGCATCATTCATTCATTGCAGTACATAAACGCGCGCCTACTCGAAGCGCTGGTGTGTATACACTCACGCGTAGAAGATATACATACGCGTGCGTATATGTTGCGCCTGTATAGTTACGTCACTGTCTCGTGATGGACAAATAGACTATTATAGTAAACTACTTCTTTTACGATCATGGTTATTTACCTTCACTTGTTTGACATGTTGCACCTGAATATCCATCCGCACAGCTGAAATTAAATAACAATGGCACATATTATGCATCATGATGTAGAAATTGCATGGTATTGCTTTCAAATTTTGTTAATTGTGTTATTGTGAAATTGAGCTATAATAGGTTAATAAAATTAACACGTAATATCTGGTAGACCTAACTATAATTAAATATTCCCAACTAAAAAGTTTAAAAAGTAACCCTACATAGAATGATTATCGTTTAATGTTGGTGTATATATTATTTCTGTTTGATGAGGATTATTTTTTGTTTTACTCCAACCTCTCTATTTCAATTGTTGCAGACGATCTTTCCTCCGATCAATCGCAAAAAGAAACAAAGTCATGAAAAGTCCGCCGTGATAAGGGACAGTTAAGAATCTAATCATCACATTATTTAGCTTTTTTACCTCATTTAGTCAGTTTAACATTTTCCACGCGGCAGGCGTCTGCAGACGACATTCCAAAATGTCACAAATGTTTTCAAAAATGTCAAAATAATTGAATTTCATTACCATATTTAGAATCCCCGTGAGAAATGCATTAAAATAAGTACAAACATACCTATTATTGATTCTGTAATCCTTGAGATAGACCTTAAAAGTTGGGAAATGTTTTTGAAAAATCTGCTTTGTATAGGCCTATATTGTAAAACCCGTGTGGAAAGTGTTAAACTAACTTTGTATCTTATTCTTATAGCGCAACATCATTGGACGTCTGATCAGACCTGTTGGCACGATGGTTAACACTTTCCACGAGGCTATTCGTTTTGCTATTTATTACACAAAAACAGATTTTCAGAAACCTTTCCCATCTTTCAAAGTCGTATCTCAAGAAGTACTGAACCAACTAGGAATGTTTGTACTTATTTTTATGTATTTATCATAGTGATTCCAAATATGGTGATGATATTCAATATCTTTGAATCATTTTGTGCACTTTTGGAACTGTCGTCTGCAGACGACTGCCGCGTGGAAAGAGTTAAAGCAGATTCTTCACCCCACATACTGACTCTACCCAGTGAAAGGTCATCATGTGAATGGAATTACCATTATAGCTTTGGTAGGATGTCAGATTACGAAAGAACAATAATTATCTTTACAAACATTTACCTGCATGAAAGTTGTAGAAGATCTGAATCCACTGAACACGTTCCTCCATTTTGACAATAATCATCTGTGCAAACAATGTCATCAGAATCTGAAAAGAGAAATGGAGAAAAAGCAGACCGTGATTGATGAATAAACATAATTTACTGGACGAGGGGGATTAAAATGGTAACTTTCTACAAGTTCTACAGGGTGACCCAAAAAAATGTTAACACTCCGGGCTCATAAGATATCTAAAAAGGACAGGAACACACGGGTCTAATCTTGATGTATTATGAAAGCCGAGTAAATAAGCTTTCATTTGCATTTTATTGCGTTCCAATTGGTTATTTAGAACGGGAGATATGCTTCAGCAAACATGAGGAAGCAAAATATTGAGAAAAGAATAGTCTTGATCCAATCTCATTTGCCACATAGGCTATAGTAAATTATGGGCTGGACAAAGTGTAACGCATGTTGCCGTAACACATGTTACAGACTATTTTATACAGGACTTGAATTATTGTTATTATTCTAGTATTATAAATCTTTGTAGTAGTAGTAAATAATTGCTTACAAATAGTGACCAATTAAAAACCTGATTACAGAAATGGAATAAAATACACTTCCGATATTCCATCAGCTGATAAATATGTGAGTAGTGTGATGATTAATACGTTTTTAGTCATTTTAAGAACATAGTTATTAAAATAAAGAGGTTCAACATTGACAACAATCAATTTGTGGCTCAAAATGGCATTTCGTGGCAGGTTTTTGACTATACTTTTGGAGAATTTCAAATGGCCGTATCACCAGATATGTTGCCAAGATCTTTAAAATGACACCTGTTTTGTTGAATTTCAATATATTTGAAATGTTAGTGTGCTATACCTAATAATAGCCTTGAGTCTTGGGTGTTGTTAACCTTTAGGGGAAGGGGAGTGCAAGGGGACAATGATATTTGAGTCCAAGGTCATAATCGGTAGTCCGTCGGTCATTGTCGTTTTAGATTAATTGGTTTACTTGAGAAGGGTCATTAGTGTGTAAAAATAAAGAAAATGCTTTAAAAAAGTGGAAAAACCCTTTTCCCTGTTTTTCAAAGTGACTGAATTTTATTTTATTTTATTTGTTGGGGGGGGGGGGTCCATGGTATGGAAAACGTAGCTACGCCACTGTCCTCCAAATAGCAACATTTACAGATAACTTAGTTCGCAATTACCTCACATTTTCTAGGCATGTTTCAATGTTTCAATATCCCTAAATTAAGTTCAATTGGAGTTTAACATTTTGAAATATCAACATTATGTCATACCCGAATTTGTAACCATAACTGTTTACTTGCATAATGCACTACCAACTGGCGCTAATCCAAGGGACTAAATGCATAGCCTAAATACATGAAATACTAAAACTAGTAGTTCAAATCAGGTGCTTATTTCAGTTAGTTTGTTCAACGACAAGGAATTAAAGATCTCAGCTGAGTTACTCAGGATATCACTATTTATCAAATCATTTTCATTCAGTTATACTATAGCATGAAAGTAACAGACCGGTCTGTTACTTTCATGGTTATAGTATACCACATTTCTAATATTCAGAAGCAAGTTGGTACCACGCCCACTGTATCTGTATCTGTTATGTCGTTGTCGGTAGAACTCCTCTTAGAGGTAACATCACCAATTTAGACTAGCACATTGGATGGATGCGCGTATTTGTGATTGTGATAGCCATATTATAGTTGAGGCCTTTGATGACGTGGTTTTTAAAAACATCCAGGGTAACAGCAGCGTTGACAGCCGAGGCAGGCAGGTTGTTCCATATGGGGACAGTGGAAGGGAAGAATGTACTGTGGTCCGTACTTGTCCTTGAACATGAATCTGCACACCAGCCAAACCGTCACACGGTCTGAGAATTAACAGTCGTTGTAGGTACAGTCTATGTACAAACATGGTACAACAGCACATCAATTTGGGAAGTGTCATGGCTGTGTGGTGCGGCCTATCTTTTATACGGATGTTTTGAACTGTTTCCAGGGATGCTATCATCAATTCATCATCCCTCCAATACAATAACGTCAACCCAAAGTCAATAGCTGTCGATGTAGCCATCAAGTGCATACTGTATGGTTCCAAGGAGTGGTAAATGTGTGGCTTGTGTTGTGTCAGGGCTGTCAACTCTCCCGCATTAGGCGGGAGTCTCCCGCATAGACACTCTTTCTCCCGCACTCCCGCATAGTATATATAAACTCCCGCATCAAAAATAAGTCAAATAAAAAAGGGAAAGAAAAGAAAAGGGAAAGAAAAGAAAAGGGAAAGAAAAGAAAAAGGAAAGAAAAGAAAAGGGAAAGAAGAGAGGAAAGGAAAACAGATGTCTATCGGTATATTGAAAAGGCCTAGTTGCACTCACTTGGGATATCAGTGGCGTGTCCAAATGCGGGGGGAGGGGGGGGGGGGGATGGCTGATATAATCCAGCTTGGAGGGGCATGCACCCCTTAGAAATTGACAGATAGACATTGCATGGGTTTATATATTTAATTCTATCAAATTTCAAGGCTTCAGTCGATGGAATCGAAACTATATTCTTTACAAATATTATGAATGAGTACGTATGCAAGAACATTTATATTCGTGTGCTATGCGTGCATATGTCCAGAAATATCATTCTAAAAGCCCATTTCAAACCAAAATACACATTAATTATAGCCAGAACTGAGTACATAGGAAAAAAATTCGCGCGCCTTCGCGCTCATGTTTTCCGGAAACAGGTAACCCGGAACTAAATTCATTCGGGTGGGGTTGGGATTATACTTATTCGGAGGAAATTAAGAGGTTTTTAGTAAAATTCTTTCGTCAAGTGGGGAAATCAAAAACCCAATTCGTCGAAAATAGTATGGAAAATCATGGTCGGAAAATAAATAAATAACGAACCTAAAGAGAGGGGTCATATATATAGCTTTTGGGGAACCATTTTCATATTTCGTTCTAAAAACGCTTAGAAAAACCCAAAAGAACCGTTCAAATACGCAAAAATTTCTGCTCGCTACGCTCGCATCACATGACTTAACAGTTTCAGTTTTAATCAATCGGGATATTTTTTTCGCAATTCATTTTGGGGGTCAGGGTTCTGACCAAATATGTCTGATTGAGTCGTGGGCCAAAGAGGTTAGGAACCAATGATCTATACTACTTAAATCAAGAAAAAATAATCTTTTTGCACAACTTCCTTTTTCTCGCATAGCCTATAATGAAATAGCTGTCTAACTTAGATAAAAAGCCAATATTGATTGGAAATGATGGCATTTCAATAGAAAATCGGTCAAAAGTATACACCAAATTGCCCAAATGGGTTCGAGAATTGATTTTTATCTTCAAAATTATGAGGGCGGCACATCCCCCCCTCAGACTCCCCCCTGTCCGCGTTAGTTACCGCGGAGGGCGGTGCTTTGCACCTCTTTGGTTACTCACAATAGTTATACTCACTATTTCAGTTTTTTAACCTTGATTTTTCCCCCACCCCCTATACAAATAACCTGGCACCGCCCCTGGCTGTAGGCCTACCTTTTGGACTGTGCGATTTTTTTTTGGACTGTGCGATTTTTTTTTGACCGTGCGATTTATTTTGACTCTCCCTCCCAGCGAATCCCAAAAGTTGACAGCCCTGGTTGTGTACAGTACAGTGTATCTATCCAAACATAGACATAGAAACGATTTCACGCCAGTACTGTAATACGGTCGTGCGACGGTGCGAATGTTTACCATAACTTCCGTATTTTTAAATACCATTTTAATAAAATGGTTATAATTGACTTGATTTAGAGTTCTCCATTGATCATTGATAGAGATTATCAACAGGTAAAAGACCTTTTTTTTCTTCTTCTTTTTCTGTTTACTGTAAAATGTTCTATGTACTTTAACCCCCTGGGGTCTACCGGCCTATCTTACAGTGGATCTGATTGGTGTATTGCAAGATATACTCATTTGAATAGCCAATTAAAATGCAGCTTGTAAAATATTTCACTCCAATCTTTATCAGGGATACAATTATTCTAACACTGTCTCTGATTGGCGCAATAAATGATGTATCTATCTTTCTGACCAATCGGCCGGTAGTTCTCAGGGGGATATGTAAATATATTTTATGTAAAGTAGTACTTACTTTCCACCGCCGAAAGTGATGTTGTCCGGACAGAGACATAATCGGTGCCATCTGTGATCATTCCCGTCTCAACCTCTTCGTTGAGGACAGTATAAATATCAGTCTCTGTCACAGATGAAGATGGCACATAATCTACAGCGAACACTGCAATAACGCTACCCTCTTCAAATCCTAATATTGCTGCTTTCACAAAACCAGACGACACCAAGATTTTGTTTTCCAGAATGTAGGTGATCTGTTTCACAGAGAAAAATGTTTACATAATTTTAGGTAAATATATATAACTCCTTTGGGGCTGTTGTTTTCTTCGGAAGGTAGTGGGTCACATGTCAATAATAGCCATGGCTACTCTTTTTATACCCCCTATATGATACCAACATTATTTTATAACCGCCCCCTCCCTTATCTAAAGTTAGATGTGTATGACCCCCCCCCCCCCCCTCTCCCTTCCCAATCCATGTTATACATTGAAAATACAAAATAATGGAAAATAGACACGAAAAGTGTTGTAAATATGTATTGCCTATAATATTAACAATTTCATATAAGTTGTCCGAATTTCCTCTTCAATATATCACTGCACTGCACTGCAACATTATGACCCCCCCCCCCCCCTCCCCCGCACACACGATGTTCTTTACCGTAAACAACATTTGATCCTTGACGGAGTAAAGCGCATAGCACATGTACGTACATTGTACAGCAATACATTTATACAGTAAGTGTGTACGGTTAATAAATTCGCCCCCCGCACACACCCCATTTGGCTGCTTTCTATTTTTACACAGATTGTGTATATTACATCTCATTTTATCTGTGTTATATAATAGTAAAAGCTACCACAAATTATCGAGTTAGAAACTTCCAGAAGAGAATGAATCAAAATAAGTTACACAAGAACTGCTTTTAAAAAGCTAAGGACTCAGAAGAGAAACAACTTGAATATTTAAAGCGAAGCCCTAGTCCTCTTTAGGTATGGGCTTGACATGATACAATGTTAAAAAGTATGCACTGCATTTGAGTCCTTCCGATGCTTACTGATATTAGGTAACATATTCTTATGAAATGACACACTGACTGATGATCAAAAATTAATAAACTAGTTCAATTCAAACTATATAGAATGGAAGTCTGGACATAAATATTCCAAGAAATATCCCCGAAATATCGCCCAGGAATTATTCATCGCTTGTTGATCCAATTTTGAATGCTAAATCGGGTTAACGCTGCACATCCTTGGACATTTCTGTTGAACCACATTAACCCTTCACTGGAGTATCCCACTATACAGGGTGAATCAAAACAAATTGTGCACGATTTGAAACGACAGTTTAAACCTTGATGCGTGCATTGAACCATGGAAGTTGTCTGTATAAAGAGTTGTTAATCTAGTTTTTCCTCCCAAAATGTTCTGAAGAAGATAATTGCACTTAAAAGTCATTCACATTTTGTAAAGGAAAATATTTGCCATACTTTTTTTTTTATTATCACAAATTATACGGTCTGAGTTACGGTATTCTGTTAAAATGTTCGCTTTCTTGCAATTTATAATATAAATCAGTTAGTTGTTTGCTGATATTAAAGGCATATTATGTGATCTTTTCGAGAGAGCGCCCTCTATTCATTATTTTTTTTAGAAAGTAGATTCTCTTGCAGATTTACGTTTCTGATCATAAATCATACATACATTCCAAGTTACAGAGCGATACGATTCCTAATTACCTCAAAATCATGGTTTTAGAGTGAATTTAGAGTGAAAAATATAAACTGTCGGAATTCCGACAGTTTATTTTCACTCTAAAACCATGATTTTGAAGTAATTAAGAATCGTATCGCCCTGTAACTTGGAATGTATGCATGATTTATGATCAGAAATGTAAATCTGCAAGAAAATCTGCTTTCTATTTTTTTTTCGATGTTGAGGACGTTCCCTGGAAAGATCACATAATATACCTTTAAGTTTTTACTGAAGCCTATGTTTTTTAATGGAGCTATTTTGCACCAATTCCCCCATAAACAGTAAATATTTGCATACGAATACACTGCCAGAAGTCTGAATCGTGCAAGGTCAACATAATCGGTGACCTTTCTATCATTCAATTGTGTATACCTTGTGTTACCATAATGCACGCTGCTAGTGGTAACTAAATATGTTGGCATTACCAGGCGCGTGCCCAGGGGGGGGGGGGGAGGGGGCTTTGGGGGCTCAAGCCCCCCGGGTCCCAGAGGGTAAAAAAAAAAGAGGGGGAAAAGGGAGGGGAGGGGAGAGGAGGAGGAGGGAGGGGAGGAGAGGAGAGGAGGGGGAGGGGAGGGGAGGGGAGGGGAGGGGAGGGGAGGGGAGGGGAGGGGAGGGGAGGGGAGGGGAGGGGAGGGGAGGGGAGGGGAGGAGGAAGGGAGGGGGAGGAGGAGCCGGGTGGCACTGACATTGTAAAAAGGGTATAGATATAATAAGGTGTGTGCCGCGCTGAAGACCCCCTTTTCACCCTCTGCTGCTAGTTCTTATGACACCCCTTTTGAGCCTGCATCAGTTCTTAAGACTCCAATTTGATTGAAAATTCAAAAATCGCGAAATTTTGCGTTCCAAACCCCAATTCTTCGAACAATCGCGAACATTTTGCGTTCTTAAGCCCAAAAAAATCGCAAATTTGCCTTCTTGCTAATCAAAATTGAACCATAGGCCAGTTCTCAAGACCTACCTTTTTAAAGAAAAAGACCAGTTCCTAAGACCCTATTTTTTGTCATAAAATCCACTCAGTTCAGTTCTGTAGCCCCCCTAATTGAGACTACCCCTACCCCAAAAAAAAGTTGAGTGCCCGGGGGGAGGAGGGAAGGAGGAGGGGAGGAGGTGGGAAGAAGGAGGGGAGGAGGAGGGGAGGGAAAAGGAGAGGCCGGGAGCTTTTATTAGTGTCTCTCACTTTTTCTCTACGTCTCTGAACCACCATGTGAGTGTTTTATAACGAAAGTAAATATTGATAGCAAGGAGAGTTTTAGGTCATCCAGCAGGTAAGTTAAAACCCAACAACTCGGCCCTCTGAATCACCAGTGGCGTAACCAGGGAGACAGCCCCCCCCACCCACATTTGCAAAAGAGTAAAAAATAAAAAGGAAGATAAGGAGGAAGGGTTACGAGCATAGACAGTGCAAGCGGGGAGTGCTCCCCCCATCATTGTCACGGTGGGGACGATGCCCCCCCCCCCCCCCCCCCGCGAATTAGTTTCAATATTTAACTATTCAACAGTGGCGTCGCCAGGGGGACGATCGCACCCCCCCCCCCTCAATATTGACGTCGGTTCATTTGACCACAGGATTCATGGAATTATGATGGTCAAAAGTACACAGATGAAAATTTTTCGCGCGCTACGATCGCGTAATGTGTCCCCAAAGTGCAGCATTCTTTGCTACAAGCTTGTTTAAGAGTCAAAATGTACCTCGATCGTGCCAAAAATAGGTGTAAAGTCGAAAAATTTCGCGAGCTTTGCGCGCATTTCTTGGCTCACAAAAGTCTTGTCGGTTCATTTTCATTTCTCGGCCCCCCCCCCCCCCCCCAATATGAATAACCTACCTATACGCCATTGCTATTCAAGCTTAACAACATGGTTTCAGTAACGTTTTCTGGACCATTTTAGGGGCAAAAAATAGAAATTTTAGCGCGCTTCGCGCGAGTTAGATTCAATGTTTCTTTATTCAAGTTATAAAAAGAACGTTTATCTGGACCATTTTAGTTTAAAAAAAGTGACAGTTTGTCCGCTCAGGAACGTTTACTGGAGCTTTTTAGTGTTAAAATAGCATTTTTTGCGCGCGCTTCGTGCGAATTGCTTTCAATGATTATTCCAGCTTTATAACAACGTTGCATCAGGTTTCAAGAACGTTTTCTGGACCATTTTAGTTAGTACTAGACATTATTGCTCGTTTCGAGCCAATTGGTTTCATTTTCTTTTATTATTCAAGCTTAAACAAAATGGCTTTATGAACATTTTCAGGACCATTTTAGTGTTAAAATAACCAGTTTTTGCACAAATTATTTTCAATGTTTTATTATTCAAGCTTAACAAGATTGCTTCAGGAACGTTTTCAGGACCATTTAAGTGTAAAAATAACCAATTTTTGCGCGCTGTGAATTAGTTGGAATGTTTTATTATTCAAGTTTAACAAGATACTTTCAGGAACGGTTTTTTTTAACCTTTCTTTTTACAATTTTTTGTTATTCAATTTGAACAAGATTTTGAGAATTTGAACGTTTTCTGGACCTTTTTATTGTTAAAATAGACATTTTTTGGCGCGCTACGCGCGTATTAGTTTCACTGATTATTTATTATTCAAGCTTAACAAGATAGCTTCAGAAAAGTTTTTCTAAACCTTTATTTTTACAATAGCCAATTTTTTCGCGCTACGCGGGAATTATTTTTTATTTTGTGTTATTCAATTTCAACAAGATGGCTTCATAAACGTTTTCTGAAACTTTTTAGTGTTAAAATAGACATTTTTTGCGCGCTACGCGCGTATTAGTTTTACTGATTATTTATTATTCAAGCTTTACGAGATGGCTTCAACAACGTTTTTCTAACCTTTATTTTTACATACATGTATAGCAAATTATTGCGCGTTCCGCGCCAATTATTTTCATACTACTTTGTTATTCAATTGGAACAAAATGGCTTCAGAAACGTTTTCTGGACCTTTTTAGTGTTAAAATAGACATTTTTGGCGCGCTACGCGCAAATTAGTTTCATATTATAAGTCAAACTTAACAACATGGCTTCAGGAACGGTTTGTTAAACTCCCGGTTAAACCTTTCTTTTGACAATAGCCAATATTCCAAAAAATCCAATCCAAGCCAAAAATCCAATCCAAGGGGGCACATCCCCCTCAGACTTGTTACCGCGGATAGCGGGGCGAACCAATGAAATTTATTTTTAAGCCTCCCGGGTAAAAAAATCCTGCGCACGCCTATGATTACGTTATCGGTCACCTGTTGATTGTCACAAATATAATGATTCGTCGCTGTTCTGACATACCGGCACATCACGAAAAACAGCGTTTTGAGAAAATCGTGTTTGAAAATTTTCCAATTTTTAAAGACTTGTTAGAGAGCATTTACATCAAATGTCACTATCATTGTCAAAGAACACTAATAGATATATACTTATGTTTGTTATGAGCATGTTACAACAACAAATTGCAATTATTAATTAGGAGTAATTATGTCATAAAGTCATGTGCCGGTATGTCAGACAGTTCTACAGTGATATGCCGGTATGTAGTTACACGGTGGTCTATGGCAGAATATCGTGATGTGCCGGTATGTCAGAATACAAAATGAGGTTTTCATGCCGGTATTATGTTAAAACCCTGGCATATGACACTAATTAGTGCGGTATCTCATTAATTAATTACCTTTTTGTCTCAATTTTTTTGGAGAATAAAGAGTTTCACTTGTAGATCATAAAATGCAACTTAACTCATTTTGCCCAAAATGGCACATGTGCCGGTATGTCAGAACAGCGACGATTTTTAAATCGTCGCTGTTCTGACATATACACAATTAAAATTGTGTATACCTTGTGTTACCGTAATGCACGCTGCTAGTGGTAACTAATTATGTTGGCATTACGTTCTCGGTCACCTGTTGATTGTCACAAATATATTAATACATTTCTCGAGTTGTATGATAGGTAACCGATTCGTTTAGCAGTGCATTCGTACTTGATAATCACTTCTTCCTTGAATCGTGCACCGCCCTCTCGTGATTGATGCTCTCGAAAGCCGGCGAACTCGCGCATGGCCGTATGCGATTATCATGCATTACGAAAGCATTTGAAGCTCGTCAATTGTTTAGAAAAGATGATTTACTTACTATGTTCTCTACAGGAGTAGCTAGCATCTGATAGTGCATCGAAGAAGCATCCTCCAAACTTGATGAAAACACAACTGCCTCACCATTCAATCCTGTGATTTTAAACTCTCCCCTAAAGTGCCTATACGTAAAAGATGTCGTCTGCAATGCGAAGATGGATGCTGTTGAATTCCAATCTGCAGAATCTGCCATTGCTTGCTCCGTGACATTTTCAGAAGACTCATATGATATAGTTGTCGGTATTGATTTAACAGCGGCTGCAGTTTCATATGTTGCTGTAGTTGCATTCTCTGACGTAAGTTCAACAGAGTTTATGTGTTGGCAAGCTTCCTGGGAAGTTACTCCTGCAGTTATCAATAATATTGTTTCAGCAGACGCGTTTGTTTCTAAATTCAACTTTGTCTCAATGTTAATCGATTTCTCTATTGCAAGTCCAACAGTGCTTATTGCTTGATCGCCTTCATAAGCCGTCAGGTAATAAACACTGTTGGACCTACAACAATGATAGGATCTTGTTTCTGCGGAGTAGGTGTGTGACACATTTGTGGTCGATGATGCGTCAAAAGTCCTTTCAGAAACTTGTCCTGTGATATTACCGAGTATTGTTTCATTCCACCCGGCTACATCTAACGTTGAATATGTTGTGTTATAATATATATCTGATAAATACTCATTGGTTGCCTCTTGACTAATATTTGAAACTATTTGTGCTCTACTGCCTTTACTTGTTTCATTAGAGGAGTTTGTGTCAAATTTAGCATATTTGTGTAAGGCAGTTAATATCAGGGTAGAAATGTTCGGCGAATTGGCAATGTCGCTTGACGTGTTATACAGACTGCTTATCCATGATGTAAAATTATTCGCAGTCGTCGTGTTTTTCGTGGTTAATGGAAGCGTAGACAAAAACAAGGTGGCTTGACCGGAATCTTCGGTTCCTTAAATGATAGAAAAGACGGTATACATTATTGAATGCCTGAGAATGCGATGTAAACACTATATCACGACAGCATTGTTGTACATGGTGTATCAGAATGAACTGTACCGATTTTCCTACATTGTATGTTAATTTCATTGAGATATCTCTTTTTGTTCTCGTGTGGCAAGACTTAATCGAAAATCGATGAAATCGTGTTTTCAATTTCAATCAACCCTTTCTACCACTACCCCCAACATTTCAAACAATGTAGCCCACACTGCCACATAAGCAATATTCAAAACTCCCGCCAACGAAAGGAAAGTTAAAACCTTTCAAGCAGAACAAATCCCGATTTATTTGCAGATTAAAAATCAAAATGTATCTCCAAATTTTCACCTACAAAAGTCTGCAAATAATAAATAGTTATACAAGTGATGTGAAAAGTTGAGACATGGCGACCAAAAATAAACCCTGTCTTATGGACGGATGGATATCTCAGGTAGGGATGTAATTTCACGGGAAAGCAGAGATTTATTAAATTGATCATTTCGACCAAAATCTACTGGTTTATCTTTACCAGAAAATCTGTATTTTCCTTCAGAAATGGTCGATTTTTAAAATCTAAAATTCTTATGAAAGCTGGGCGTTTGCGCAAGATATTATGTGAAAACAGTTTGAACAATATCGATTGTATTCATGCCGTAATAAATCATATTGCCTCGGTACAGTTCATTCTGATACACCTGTATATGATATCACACATTAATAATTTAGATAAATATTGCAGCCTGAAAACAGGTCTATCATATAATAATTGTTAGTAATGTGACAAAATATTTGGATTAACTGAAAAATGTGCGTACAACAGGTTGGTTACGTGTAAGAGATATCTGGTAGATAAAGCGACATTCTTCCTTTTACATAAGTAATCAAAAAGGTGTGCATTGAAGAAAAAACCCCGGAGGACGGCACTTTCTAAAAATGGGTCTCAGGAAAGATCCGCCACATTGACACCTTTTTTTGCACATGCTGTCTCTTTAATGATATTTTCGTGTTCTTTCTTACACCATTCGAATTGCATATTTTGGTTCAAAAGCTATCGTTAGTTAATATGCAGGATGATATTTACGCCAAACGTATTGTAAATATTCTTATGGGCAAGGGGCTTAAGGTGCTCATGGAGTGTACACAGATTGACCTCTAATGACCCTATGTGACCTTTAACCCATGTTGTCAAAACTTTAAAACATGCACTTTATTGCTGTTTAGGGCGCGCATATGAGAAGTCTGACTTCTTCAATCTCAATCAAACTTGATGACAATAATCTTTGGGAATGGGGTCGGACTTGAATGTTAATGGCGTGTACACAGATCGATCCCTAATGACCTCTTTGTGACCTTTTACCCCATGTTGTCAACATTAATATGAACTTATTGCTGTTTAGGGCTCGCATATGAAAAGTCAAATTTCAATCTCAACCAAACTTGGTGACGGTAATCTTTGGGTAAGGGGGACTTCAGATGCTCATGGGGTATTCAAAGATTGACCTCTAATGACCCCTGCATGACCTTTGACCCCGTTTTTCACTATGACAAGTCGTTGACTTGTTGACACTTATAAATCTAAGGGGACTTGTGTTGACTCATGGGGTGTACCCATTGACCTTTAATGACCCCTACATACCTTTCGACCCCATTTTATCAAAATTTAGAGCTCTCTCATAAGAAAGTTAAACTTCAATCTCGACCAAACTTGGTGACAATAGTCTTGAATAAGGGGACTTGAGATGACTCATGGATGTACATAACGTGACCTCTAACGATCCCGACATGACCTTTGACCCCATTTGTCAACATTTAGTCGCTCATATGAAAAGTCAGATTTAAAGAAATATCAACCAAACATTTTCGCAAGCAATAGATTTATTTAAATCAGTCATCACTTTTTACATCTTTCGCACATTTGCATGTACGTAATAAAGGCGTTGCAGTTTCAATATCCTTGTTAATTTTGCAAATTATATGGTCGAATATGACCATCAGACTTCCTTACAAGATACTCTTGCATTCGCTGATTAAATGGATATTTTGAACTACTTCCATTAGGTGAATCTCCCTGCCGGGGAGGCGGCAAGTCGTGACTTTGCAGTAGGCCTATAATTTAAATTTGACATATAGCAAAAGGCTATTATTATTTGGACAAACATCTGTATAACAGTTTGCCTTATCACGGGGGAGCACCCCGGATTAATTTCCCTTTATCTAATAACCTGTTGTAACTGATGAACCTCTTTTATTAAGAAGACCATCTCCACTTAATGCCCCCATAAGCAGGCCGGTGTTAAAGGAACAGGGTTCCCCATGTAGCCAGTCCAGTCTCTATAGATATACACGGTCTAAAGGGTTCTAAAATTGTCCTCTATACAGGGTGACCCAAAAAATGTTAACACTCCGGGCACATAAGATATCTTAAAAGGACAGGAACACACGGATCTAATCTTGATGTATCATGAAAGCTGAGTAAATAAGCTTTCATTTGCATTTGATTGCGTTCCAATTGGTTATTTAGAACGGGAGATATGCTTCAGCAAACATGAGGAAGCAAAATCGGCTTGGTCCAATTTGCATTAATTACAACTATGATTACGAACTTGTAAGAATGCCAAAAACATTATTGTGCAGTAATTCAAAAGTAACAATACCATTGCAACATTTAATCATAAGTTAGAATGTATCGATTATTGAATATAATTGAATCTTTTCATTCATTTATGGTTAATTTCAGTGCAATACTAGTTTCATTTCAGTGCAATATTAGTTTAATTGGATGGACCATTTCAACAAAGAACATGAAATGTTTCAATTTCAATTTTAAAGACTGCTTTACTGACAGCTTACGCATTGCACATGGAAAAAGAGATAGAACTTGAACGTATGACAAAATACCTATAATTTATGTGGAATATATTTATTTATGTCTTTTAAGCTTGAAAAGAATCGAAAGAATGCGTTGAAAAGAACAAAGAAGAGATTAACTGATGTGTGTGTGTGTGTGACTTAATCATGTTGCTTCTTGCTTCGTGCATTTTAAAAGCTTTACTTTCATACTGAGAGGATTGGACCAAGCCGATTTTGCTTCCTCATGTTTGCTGAAGCATATCTCCCGTTCTAAATAACCAATTGGAACGCAATAAAATGCAAATGAAAGCTTATTTACTCAGCTTTTATAATACATCAAGATTAGACCCATGTGTTCCTGTCCTTTTAAGATATCTTATGTGCCCAGAGTGTTAACATTTTTTTGGGTCACCCTGTATATGGAACCTCTAATGGTTCTTCATCGAACCAGAAAGGGTTCTAAAAATAAAATAACCGTATTATTTGGTTCTTGAGATTCCTTTTAAGAACCATTTTAGCGGGTTCTATTCTTAAATTAAGGGTTCCATAGAGGACAAAAAGGGGAGTTCCTTTAGTATACCCTACCACTGCATGTCGTCAATGGAAACTTATGTCTAAGTTGAACCACTTTTTCTGAGAGTGTGTGTATGTGGGTGCTCTATTATCAACCTATACTTTACCCCATTTGTTTTTTAATTGTTTTATTTGATTGCGTTCAATCAAGTACAGTCTGACAACGTTGATAGAAAATTAATGACAAGTGATTAAAACTAACTAAAGAGTGAACATTTATATAATAGCGCTCTTACACATTATACAATGGTACCACATCGCTTAACAAAATAAGAACATTATAACAGTTGTCATCACTTGCACTATGATCATGAGGGTGGGATAACATCTTCTTAAATTGATTCAGTTACGAGGAATATCTGATGTGTCGCGGTAAATGTTATATATTGTGGAATAAAACTGCTTTACCCTGTTAAGGAAATTTCCGATTAAAGCAAAAGCTTTTGGAAAATTGTAATGATCTCAGAAATCATTAGACGATAGCGAATCATAAACTACATTATCAAATCATTATAAATCATATGTCTTACCGGATAACATAGCGTATGCTTGAAGACATAAAACGGAAAGCATATAGAACCGAAACATACAACAATGTAGATAGCTGATGCGACTTGACCAAGTTGGTACTATAGTTGCAGCCCTTGTAAAAACCATGATCCACTCAAAATAACTTGCAACCTGTATAATATATATCCAATATTTTCCTTTAAGCGCTTTTTGATGTATTTAAAGCATGAATCTCAACCAAACCTTTGTCAAAACCACTTTCACTGTCGTTCTTATTATACGTCTGTTCCTAGAGCACAGTCTTCAGGACGTTTGATTAAGCGCTTGGGTATAAGAAAATCAATTTGTATGGTATAACCCAATCTGAAAGTGTTTAGTCAAAAGTTTGGTAACCACATTTCCGGCCGCATTTCAACTTAATGTTGCATCACAACCCAAGGAGGGTGATAGTTTTCCAAACGATAAACATGGTGCTGACTCATGTAAGGTAGATACTTTCGAACTTAGGTAACTTTCGCCTTTTGCAACATCATCCTATTTAGAAAAGAGCATTTTTGTCTAGCGACTATTGGCTACCAGCAACGCGACCGTGCACATGATATGTTTGCGTAAGGCGCTTTGATCTCTTTAGAAAAGCGCTCTATATGTATGCAATGTGTTGACTTTCATATTAGAATTTTATAATGTCACGTGTAACTGGCACTCTTCAGATTATGTTTTGTTATTACAAATTAAGGAATAATATTTCAATAAAAAAAATTACGGGATAGGCCTATATAACTATAATAAATTGTATTTTAACACGATTAGGCTAAGCTTTTAAGTTTTTTAAAACTTAAATGTGCAGTTTCTAATAAAATGCCCAATTAAGCTTATCAAGAACTTTCCCCCAATTGAAATTTCAATTTAAACTTGAGAAATGTAAAGAATAGAAACACTTTAATTTCAAACACATTCGTCTGCAATATTTTACCGTTATATGCAAATTACGGCGAGGTTTACATTCCTGGATGGGGTGTACGTACGTACCCGGGTTTAGACATTTTGCCGCTCAATGGTAGCTTATACACACTGCCTCTTGTCGAGACGTTCTTACTTAATGTATTTCCATGTAGACATAAAGAATGTATTCAATAAATATGTTATCAAAACTTGCGAGAAAGTGTTTTTAGTATGTTTGGTGCACGTAATTCCGCCAAAAACATGATATATACATTCTGTAGAAAATTGCATTATCTCCACACAAATTTGCTTCTATTTTACAGCAATATGCATATTATGAATAAACAGTTTGTCAGACCAATTAGTGTTAATAAATATGTGAATATATTGATAGAAATTTCTTTTTAAAAGATTAATTGCACCGTATTCCGTAGTAATCTGGTACTAGAACTATATTTAAGAGAAGTTGTCTTTCACCGTAAAGCTTTGTGGAAACTTCTCATAAATATGTATGTCAAAATGCATTGATTAAACAATTTAATTGTCAAAGTTGAATAACTAATACACGTTAATTAAGCAGGAAACACACCAAAGTTTGCTTCATTTAATTGTTACATTGGAAAGTGTAAGGTATGTGCCGCACCTTCCCAACACCAGTTCTTTACGGCGGCCAGCATTTCGTCCTGCTTCAGCTTTTAAAAACATTATTTTCAATTCAAAAAACTTCTAAAAATCTGCTATAATCATTTGATTTTGAAACCTTTTCCTTTTATGCTTTGCATTATAAACCTTTCTCCTTATGAGAATGAATGCAATGAATCCGAGTGAACTATTTCCCGCTTAAATATGTCAGAAACATTCGTTTACTTGGTTTAATACCATATATATTTCTTTTGAAACTTCATGAGGTCGGGGTTCTCTGTTGATATTGCCGATTGGAAACGGATATTAACCTATGACAGATATGAGTCTTAATCTTTGTGGAGTACAGAATATAGTGCAGTTTTGTGGGCAAATAATTATTTCTTAATTATTACAGTAACAATATTTCGCAGACTATGGACTACGCAGCAACTTAAATGGAGCGTCTGTATAATGGATATAAGTTTTATGTATACAATTACGAGGGCACCCCAACTAAATAAGGACCTGTATACGTAACTTAACATAATTTCATTGAATAACCTGACATTTAACCTTGATTGAATAACAGTGTTTATATATGAAAAGCTGACATATCATTCAAATAACACTAATATTTGATTTCGAATTAAGTCTTGTAAGTGATCAAATAAGTCTATTCATAACGCCATGTATAAATATTGTTCCTTAGTTCGCCCAAGCTATTAGCCCACCCTGCTATGCAAATACAGTCCATACACTTTAATTTTGATCCTAGAAACGAATTGAAAGCGATTGCACAATTATTTTGAGTATGATTTTTATTACAAAACATGATATTGAGAATTCGTCTGACCAATCATACTAGACCTACTAGACTCATCTGACCAATCATACTAGACCTACTAGACTCATCATGTCAAAACAGAGAACAAATAACCCTACCACAATATGATTTTGAAAAATTTAAAGCGAAACAACAGCGTCAGCGTTTTTGGTTTGGTACATTATCGTCTACATGAAAGTGTATCAAAACTACAATCTAATATACGATTGAAGCGAAATTTCACTTTAAGTCACATTTTCTTTTTACCAAGGTACCCCAAAGAATGGTTTTGCTACATTTTAATTATGTTTTGTCTTTGGCTAGTGTATTTGTGTAACCCTCTATGAGATTGACTTGTGTTTGGGCTTATTTTAAAGGTAATTTAATACCCTTTTATAATCTGAGGAGAGAACAAGTCTATCACTTTGATTTAATTAATACAGCTCGTTAAGCATAATTAGTCAGGGTGTTTGAGGAAGTGGAGGAGGAGAAAGTGGAGGAGGCAGGATGAAGAGATAATTGTCTAAAATATGGGTGAAAATGGAGCATTGTCCTGTAATAGAGCTTTCTAATTATTAGTCTAATATCAGTTTAGTTCTAAATGTTGCAAAAAAGCATTACATCATTACTCAAAGTATCAATTAAGCTAATTAAATCATTTACAAATCTGATGAACGAAGTAGGATGAACCATGTGCACTACAGCGTATCCTAAAAAGCTGTGTCCAGCAACTGGAGAGCTTATAACTGCCCAAGTAGTAAATATAGCTGCTTCATATTTCGGAATATCAAAGTAGATATACCTACGCCTAATTGGTAAAATCATGAGACCAGTCTGATGTTAACTTCTTGAAATAGAGCGTGGCGCTGGACCATTGCATTTGTAACATTTGCGCATTGTTCTGGCTTCATCAACGTGTTGCCGTTGAATTTGATATTACAGGCAGGAAACATATCTTCGTCATACTAAGGATTTAAAAAAATGTAAATATGTATGACATTTAAAGAAGTTAATAAATAACCTTCTGACTGAGATACTGCCATGCTTTGTAACCGGTCGAAAACCGTTTCTCCAGAATTGGAAACCATCCAAATGAGACAGGGTATCAGGGCGCTCTTTCTAACATAAAATATTTATGCTGTTGTGTTACATTTTTGTAATACTCGTAACAAGGCAATGGCTGTTTCTATATCGAATGCTGAATATTGATTCAAAATAGCTGCAATTCAACCCTTTTAAATCGGGAATACCTTTACCAAAATATGGTTATTTATTCAAGCATAACAAGATGGCTTCAGGATTGTTTTCTGGATCATTTCAGTTTAATAAAATGGCATTTTTTGCGCGCTTTGCGCAAATTAGTTTCTATGTTTCATTAATAAGCTAAACAAGATGGCTTCAGGACGTTTTCTGGACCATTTTAGTTTAAAAATTGAATTTTTTGCGCGCTTCGCCCGTATTAGTTTCAATGTTTAATGGCTTCAAGAACGTTTTCTGGACCATTTCAGTTTTAAATTAAATGGAAATGTTTGCGCGCTTCACGCGTTGTAGTTTCAATATTTCATTTTTCATCCATAACAAGATGGCTTCAAGAACGTTTTCTGGGCCATTTGAGCTCAGTTTTAAAAAACTGGAAATTTGTGCGCGCTTCGCGCTTATTAGTTTCTATGTTTCATTATTCAAACTTAACACGATGGTTTCAGGAACGATTTCTGGACCATTCAAGCTTGATTTAATAGATGGCTACACAGGATCAGGAACATTTTCCTGCACCTTTTGAGTGTTAAAATTGCAAATTTCTGCACGCTACGCGCGAATTAGGTTCTATGTTCCATTATATAAGCTTAACAAGATGGCTTCAGAAATGTTTTCAGGACCATTTTAGTAAAATAAATGGAAATCACATAAACATTGACTCACTTATTGCACTATAAAGTGTATCATAGTTGACTCACGCATAATCTGTTAATGAGTCAAATTTCAGGTGACTCAGTACAGTATTGCCAGATTGACTCACTTGTCAGGGAAAGATGAGTCAAGATCGACTTTTGACTCATTCATAAAAATACTGAGTCAAATACGAAATGAAAGCGAGGCTGTAACTCTGCCATTTTGTTTTGCACATGGACTGGTGACTGTATAGCGTATGTTCATGATGATAGTGATTGAAGACACAAATTGTGTCATTTGTTTTGGACTCATAAAGTAATATGTGGAATTTCTGGAGCTGATAGAACAGGAACTTTTTTGCATTTGGCGGTGTTTTTACCTTCAGTAATCTTACAGTGTTGGACCTTCGTCGTTACACTGCAGTACGCTTATGGATGTACATGTATTTATTATTTGGGCAAGTTGGACTTCGTGCCTGCTTATTAATGGGCAACATACAGTGTCTACAGAAACTAACACTTTTCGGAGATCACCGCCCATGTTTGTGATAGTCTTTAATTGTCACAAAACAATGCTATTCTGAGGCTCAAACTGAAAATTCCAGTCAGAGTCAGTTGACTCATCCAACCTGAGTCAATGGACTCAGTAATATGTCCAAGTGTTTCAATACACGGACAAACCCAATGACTCATTCTAGTGAGTCAATGGACTCAAATAAATGCATCAAATGACTCGAATAAATGCATCAAATGACTCAATTTGATCCACCACTGAGTAACTTGACTCATTCAAATGAGTCAGGTGTTCAATGCATGTTTCACTTGACTCATTACTAGTGTATCATATGACTCATTTAAAGCAACAATGAGTCATTTGACTCATTGCTGGTGCATCATATGACTCATTTAAGCATTACTGAGTCAATTGACTCATTAGTGTTGAGTCATTTGACTCAGTAAATCGCTGAAGTGTCTCAGTACACGGACAAACATAAGACTCATCAAAATGAGTCAATTGACTCAGTTAATTTTTTCTGTGTATTATTGTTTTATGATTATTGGGGAAATAACGACAATTGAAATAAGTATCGTCATCGTCGTTCTATGGATCATGGCTGATTCTTCATGACCCTATTAATGATAGAGCGCTATCGTTGTCTATTTTGTGACTTGTGGTGAGCAAAGATAGACCTGTTGCCTCCTTAGGGGGGACTCAAGGAAGTTTATGATTTGATTTTTTGATTTTTGTGAGTGCTGTAATTATTGAACTATTAATCAAATGCATATAAAAGTATACATTTTTGGAAAGGAAGTACATTGTAGATCAGAGAATCCAAATTAGGTGTCAATTTTGGCCATAAATGTTGAATGTTTGAGAAAATCACAAAATTCACTTTTTTTGGCCCACTTTTTTTTCGACAAACCTAACAAAAAATAATTTTGAGTAAAAAATGCCCAATCGCTAGAATGATGATGAAAAGACACTTACTTAGTTCGTTTTTGTTTTTTTAACCTAATCGAATTTTTTTTGAAACTTTGAACAAAAATGTGGGAAAAAATTAAACTTTTTTTGGGGGCACTTTTTAGTGAAAACAAAAAATATTAGATTAGGTTTTTAAAAATTACAACCTAAGTAAGTGTCTTTACATCATCATCTAGCGATTTGGCCATTTTTACTCAAAATTTGGTCAACATTTATGCTAAATTTGGATTCTCTGATCCATTTCCTTTTCAAAAATGTATACTTTTGTGTACATTTTGAGTCATCTATATGGTCATGTGTTTTAAGCTCGCCTCCTTTCGCGTTACACACGGATTTTGGCTTTCGCGACATGATTTTAACTTTACACATCATTTATATTTGCTTGTATACCCCCCTGAGGTAGTAAAAGTATACATTTTCTGAAGGGAAATTGCATGAGGAAACCAAATATGCCATTCAAATTATAGTACGACCAAGAACTAAAATGGTATGATCGGAAATGTTCGGGAAAATATCAGAGTTTTTAAATTTTTAATTTGAGATCGATATATTTTTTATACCTACCCCTATCATTATTTACTTTACATATTTGAATTCCTCATGAAATTACCCATTAGATGATATATAATTGTCAAAGTTACTACGTCGGTATGGTAATTATACCGGCTAGTGAATATCTCCAATTTTTATTCTATATATTTTTAGAATTTTCAGAAATATTTGTTTAAGGATGAACCCTTCCCTGATATAAACTGCATTTCTGAATTTCTCTAGTTACAAGCTTTCCAAAAATGTATACTTTTGCTATCATAGGTTGAAAACTTTTTCTGTTATAGTCATTTTTATAAATCCGGTAAATTGAGGCTAATTATTCATGTTGACTGTGTAGCGAATAGGAAGAAAGCTGATGATCATGGTCTTATCCACAATTAATTAGTTGTTACAAATGGTTGACAAGTCTGTTGAACCACATACTTAAAGACTACTAAATATCCTTTAAAATGGGACCAGAATGGTGTTTGTAACATTAGGCGATGACTAGTTATTGTAAAAAGAACAAAGATTATCGCCATTATTGGATTATCCCCATTGAGTTTGTACAGGCGGCACCCCTTCCAGCGGCACCCCTTCCAGCACCACCCCTGGGCCTGGTCTCCAAACATCAAACAGCTGTATCTCCCCTTCTGTATTAGCTATACCAATGCCATTTTACAGGCAGATAGCTTGTTATTAGGGCTTTAAAATGATACCAAATTTGTTGAGATAGCTTTTGTGGTTTTGACAATATTTGAGGAAAATGACAGCATAAAACTACAAAATGTAACGGCACCACCCTATTGGGAGGCGAGTTCATAACGCGTGACCATATACTAATTTTCGGTCCCTCGCCTGATTAGATAGTTCAATAATAATTTTACACTCGCGTCCCTCTTCAACTGAAAAAGCGTGGGAATTGCGCCTCTAATACACGAGCTAATTAGATAGTTCAATGCCCGTTTTTTCCCGTTTTCAGACATGCGCAGAAAGGATCACAGATGATAATCCGAAATGTTGAATTTCTTTTACTCGGGTAGCTACTGTACGGACAAATATTATGGTTTTCGGAGTGAGTGATGACATTATGGTCTTCACCCAAAATATTTTCTTCAGGGATATAGCTACATTTCTGTATATGCGGCTGTTTGTTATTCTTAAAGAACGCACAGTAACAAGCATTTATACGGGACTATACGTCCAACAAATTAAAATATTTTACGACATTTTCTAAATGTAAACAAAAACTCTTACGCAGATCTTAAAGTGACACTTTCACATTAATAACATAAACTGCTCACAAAAAGTATCGTAACACTTAGAAATGATCCAATATATAACGGCTCGAAAGGGTATGCATTAATCGAAGCAAATAACGAAGTGCATAATTTTGTTCTGCGTATTTTGACACCTCGATCGATGAGATACGATGTTGCGGAGCGGAGTTATTGTCATTTCAATGGTCGTGGGTCCAGTTTCAAAAGTGACAATCACCCTATAGAAAGAGGTTTGCATTACTGTTTAGAATGATCAGATTCGTGATTTTCAATAGGGATGAGTGTCACCTTGGAAACTGCACCCACGATCATTGAAATTACAATAACTCCGCTCCGCAACATCGTATCTCATCGATCGAGGTGTCAAAATACGCAGAACAAAATTATGCACTTGGTTATTTGCTACGATTAATGCATACCCTTTCGAGCCGTTATATATTGGATCATTTCTAAGTGTTACGATACTTTTTGTGAGCAGTTTAGATGAACGCGGAGTTTGCTAACGATAAAGAAACTGGCGGTACCATACCAACCGTATGTTGTTGCTGCGCGACCGCGTTTAACATGGCGCACGCGATTCGGCGCACACGTAATGACGCAGACAAAGTGTGTACGCGTTTGTGGCGCAAACTGTACATGCAGTGAAAGCAGGCAGTCCGTACACGGTTGCTCCGCGGTGCATACCGTACAGTACAATACCATGTAACGAGAGCAAGACACAAACAAAACATTAATCATAAAGCCAAGACCTTTATTTTAATAAAGAAACTGGGAGCAAGGCGCAAACCGTATCCAGGATAACATGTATTAAAGTGACTGAAGTGGCTGAAGGAAAATACATTTGATGGAGTCACTCATGCAGTTGTAACCCCATGGCTGGTCATGAAGCTATGGGCTGGTGGATCATGGTCGACCCCACCCCACCCATCCCCCACACACACCCCTTTCATTTTCTTTGTGCGACTTATTATACAGCGGTACGGCTTAGTGTATACGATGAGGTCTGAATCTTAATTTGAGGTGCTGCGGCTTATTCGCCGTGCGGCTTATAGCACGTAAATTACGGGATTGTCACATCATACCCTAAGGTACCCCCGCACTTCCCTTACTTGATAATATAGATATAGTAAGGCGGCCTTACTAAGGCCACATGGGTATCTGGATAAACAGAACGTGCGGTATTGCCCCATCATACCCTAAAAGGGCACCAGTGGTATCTGGATTACGGGGTTCACTATAAAACGCAGATAGTCTCAAATTACCTGGATATACTATGCGCAGGTGTGCCACCTGTGATAACTGGATTTTAAGGGTGTATTAGGTAGTATCTCGGGAGGCCTTATTTAGAACACAACAAACATGACAAAGGGACTGCATACGTTTAGGCCCTACATGCCTATTGGAAGAATAATGTATTTAAGTAAATAGGCCAAACAAAACCCGGATGGCACACATTGGTCATGTGTGTATGCACAAAAGAGTTAGACCGGGTCTAAAGTTAGACCTGGTCTAAGTGAATTTTGGTTTTAGTGAAATGCACACTTTCATTACATTTCTTTTTCAAATTAGATAACAAATTGTAAAGATTCGGATGCAAAGTTAAAAAAATAGCACAAATTATCTCATGAAAATGCAGAGGAAAACAGCTTTTGAGGCATGAATAAATTTCACTTAGACCAGGTTTAACTTTAGACCCGGTCTAACTCTTTTGTGCATATGGACCATATAGTGTTTAAGTACAAGCATAGAATGGTACAAGTGATCTTGATGATAGACTCCGCCGACCATAAAACTAAACGACGACTATAAAACTATAGAACCCATATATAACGCTCAGAACGTAGGCCTATTACCTGGATACAGTATGTGCATGTGCAGTGGCGGCACCAGCATCAACATTTTAAAGGAGAAAAACGGGGTGGCGGGGCAATAAAAGAATCGGGAGAGACATTTTAAAGCTAATTTTAAGTTACTTTCAGTTATGTCCATAATTTTTCCCCAACATAACCTATCCATTTGATATTCATACCATGAACTATATATGGGATTACGCTTCATTTGACGTATTGTTCGTGACGTCACGATGACGTCATCAATTTTTATGAAAAAGAGCAAAATTTCTCTACTTACGGTAATTCTGATTATTTTCTAGTATTCAGGAGTTAAATAACAAGTTAATACACACAGGATCCAGGTATTGTTTTATTTAAATTCAAACCCATATTCTTTATTTTATCAATTTTTTCCCAAAACTGATTTTTTTACCAAATTTGTTTACACATTTGACTACAGGAAAACGCCACCACCTATCAGCATACTTTAAACATTGATGTGTAGCTTGGAACATTCCTAACAACCACTAGTTTTTCTATTAAATCATATCATCCTCAAACTCTTGTAAAATATCCTCAGAATCCTACCAACATTTTGCAAACATATTTGTTTTTAAACTTGGCCCAAAAGTCCCAAGATTTTCGCTATTCCTTGTCCAAAATGAATATTCTTTTCACCCTGCTGTGTATAATATTTCTGTGCTTCATATTGAAATAAAATGTATACCATCCAACCCTATAAAATTGGCTTACCGCCAAAATTTCTGAACCATCTCATTGATCAAATACTCATTTTGATATAAACAAAGCCCCTAAGTTGCTTGAAAAGAGCTTATCACCCAATTAGCGTGGAGACAATGGTGTGACAAGCAGCACACAGCTGTTTATTGAAATCATAACAAGGACCACTTCATTTTTGGAAGGGGGTTGTTGCTAAATTGGTAGTCTTTTTGGGCTACTTATGGAGCCCGCTATAAGGCTACTTTTAAAGCATGTTTATATGCCTGCTCTCTTTTAAAGACAAATTGAGGGCTTCTTTTGTCATGAATTGGGCCCGGAATTGGGAAGGCTAGAAAGAAATCAGCTGAGCAGTGAAATGTAATCAACTTTTATCAACTATCTTAGCCAGACAACCAATGTACATGCTTGTGGAGTGGAGGGGCATTAGAAGAGGGAACAGGGATAAGCTCTATATAGTGGGAGAAGTGATAATTGATTGTATAATTGATTGTACAATACTGTAAATAGTGTGTGTGTTAACAAAATAATTGTTGAATGTCAAAACAACAAAAAATTATAGTAATTATACAATGCATTTTTTGTTCTGGACATGAGGTTTTAGTAGACATGGACAATGGACATTCTCCTCATAGTCTCATAGTCATTAGGCTAATGTAAATAAAATCAAAATAGATTAGGATTTTAAATACTAACAAGATTAATTAATTTGAAAATATTTAATACATTTCATTGATTTGAAAATAATGATTTTAAATTTAGACACTTTATGAAGCTAGCTAAAGACTCATCAAACCAGTGACAGTAGCACAGCAGTGGGTAGGCATGCATGCAATGTGATATGCCTATTTCCATGGATACTACTGCATGTGTATGAATGATCTCCCCTACTGGTTGTAGTGGAGTGGCCCATAGCATGACCACATAATAATGTGTAATGTGGTGTCTAGTAACATTTGACCTTGTTCCAAAAGTGTGCTCTGATAAACAAGAGCTCAAGGGGTAAGTTTCCCAAACACACTGCTGTAAAGCCTGCCCTCTATATAGCCGACTCTGGTACGCAATGGGTAGGGACATGAGCTGACAGGGGGTAACTGGGGGAGGGGATATTAAGGCAATCCAGATACTCTGAATATGTTAAGTATTCCTACACCTGAATAGCCATTCAGGTGTCTAGCCATTCAGGTGTCAGTATTAATCCACGTAGGCCCTAATAGCCGCATACACAGTTATCACGGGTGCCCTTAATATTCGATTCAAGATAAACCACATAGTCCATGGAGGTCCTACATTTGTATATTCATGATATTGGATCACTAATACACAATCTTGATTATTAAAGTACATGGGGTGGTACCTGAATAATCAAGGGCACCATGTGTTATACATGCATGGCATACATGGATTTATTAAGGGCACATGGTATATATGGATTATTAAGGGCACTGTGGTACCAATGTCAGTATTAAGGGCACCTATAGGATACATGGAGTATCAACGACATACTCTTGCTGTTTTACAATTACCCTCATCTCTATACGTTTTGATGTGACTATAACCACCCGCTATTATAGCTTCGGCACCTATACCTGCGCATTCCATTATAAACTGGATATATATAATACGGGTACATTGGTATGGATATAATGCCGGCAAATGCGGTACTTGGGTTATTAAGGCCATCTGTGCGGGGTAGGGCCTAGGCCTATGGGCAACCGGTGTATTAAGAACACGTGGAGTACTTGGATTAGGAACATGGGTATCTGTATTATTTAAGAGCCCATTGGGCCTAGGCGCATTTAAGGGTACCATGTCACTTACATTATATCAAGGGCACTTTAGGTACCTGCCCTGGGTACCTGAATAAGGACATACTCTTGATATTTATATAAACATTTATAACGCTTTGATATTACTACTCACCTCTGCCTATTGTGATGGACTATTACTGCCCGCTATCTTCGGCACCCGCGATTAATTCAAGTTACTTGAATGATAAAGTAAGGGCACCTGGGTGCGAATTTATTAACCGTACTCACTCACTGTATAAATGTATTGCTGTACAGTCATGTGCTATGCACTTTACTCCGTCAGGTATCAAATGTTGTTTACGGTAATAAAGATCCCACCTGGGTATCTCGATATAATGGCACACTGCAGTACCTGGATTATGTGGTATCCGGTGCCATTAAGGGCACCTGTGGTAACTGGATTAGGGGTAGGGCTTAGGCCTATGGGGTCCCTGGATATAATGGGACAACGGGTACCTGCATTTCAGGTCACATGGGAGGCCTACATAGGTATCTGGAAAGACAAAGGTAGGCCTACCTACTTTAAGGCACATGTATACCTGGATTATTAAAAGCACCTGCGATATTCGGATTATTTAGGGACCGTCTGGATTATGTATACATGTAGGACATGTTCTTGATATTGTATCAACTTTTCTTACGCTTTGTTTACTTAACTCCCCGTGAAATCTTCTAGCGGGTCCGCGCGAAGCGCGGATGCCCGCTAGTAGTTCAATAATTACAGCACTCACAAAATTCCAAAAAACCTTCCTTAAGTCCCCCATTAATGCCATCAGTTCAAAGGAGTATGGTTTTACTGTCACGTTTACGAATACTTTCGACAGCTCCTTGAGTTATTTGACTCAAATAAGTATAGGTATTTGTTAATTTTCCGCTACAAATACAGTCAATCACTGGCCATTTGATTATTAATGAATACCTTTTTTTCGGCGTGTGAGTTCGAATCTCACTGAGGTCGGTCTTTTGTCTCTATTCTTGTAACATTTTACGTTGTTTTATCAGTTAAACATTGACATTTGAAATATAATTGCAATAAGGCACATATCCACTCTAAATAAGAACACGCTCAAGGCACAAACATATAAAATACAATAGAAATAGAAATCGATAAACAACAACAATAAAACGACTTAATTATTACAGTTTTTTGAAGATTGTAACAGTTTTTGCAGTTTTAATATGGAGACGAGCTGCAATAGCAAAAGATCTGTCTCTCCAAGAGCGCTTAGATATAGTATCTTGAAGAAGTTGCATTTGTCCAACGAAGAGTGCGAGTTGGCACATAGTTTGATAACAATTCAGATAAATATGATGGGGCAACGTTGTTGATACATTTATATACAACTAGCGGCGTACCCTCGCTACGCTCGGGTCCCCGCTAGATGATTATGGGGTTCACTATAAAACGCAGATAGTCTCAAATTACCTGGATATACTATGCGCAGGTGTGCCACCTGTGATAACTGGATTTTAAGGGTGTATTAGGTAGTATCTCGGGAGGCCTTATTTAGAACACAACAAACATGACAAAGGGACTGCATACGTTTAGGCCCTACATGCCTATTGGAAGAATAATGTATTTAAGTAAATAGGCCAAACAAAACCCGGATGGCACACATTGGTCATGTGTGTATGCACAAAAGAGTTAGACCGGGTCTAAAGTTAGACCTGGTCTAAGTGAATTTTGGTTTTAGTGAAATGCACACTTTCATTACATTTCTTTTTCAAATTAGATAACAAATTGTAAAGATTCGGATGCAAAGTTAAAAAAATAGCACAAATTATCTCATGAAAATGCAGAGGAAAACAGCTTTTGAGGCATGAATAAATTTCACTTAGACCAGGTTTAACTTTAGACCCGGTCTAACTCTTTTGTGCATATGGACCATATAGTGTTTAAGTACAAGCATAGAATGGTACAAGTGATCTTGATGATAGACTCCGCCGACCATAAAACTAAACGACGACTATAAAACTATAGAACCCATATATAACGCTCAGAACGTAGGCCTATTACCTGGATACAGTATGTGCATGTGCAGTGGCGGCACCAGCATCAACATTTTAAAGGAGAAAAACGGGGTGGCGGGGCAATAAAAGAATCGGGAGAGACATTTTAAAGCTAATTTTAAGTTACTTTCAGTTATGTCCATAATTTTTCCCCAACATAACCTATCCATTTGATATTCATACCATGAACTATATATGGGATTACGCTTCATTTGACGTATTGTTCGTGACGTCACGATGACGTCATCAATTTTTATGAAAAAGAGCAAAATTTCTCTACTTACGGTAATTCTGATTATTTTCTAGTATTCAGGAGTTAAATAACAAGTTAATACACACAGGATCCAGGTATTGTTTTATTTAAATTCAAACCCATATTCTTTATTTTATCAATTTTTTCCCAAAACTGATTTTTTTACCAAATTTGTTTACACATTTGACTACAGGAAAACGCCACCACCTATCAGCATACTTTAAACATTGATGTGTAGCTTGGAACATTCCTAACAACCACTAGTTTTTCTATTAAATCATATCATCCTCAAACTCTTGTAAAATATCCTCAGAATCCTACCAACATTTTGCAAACATATTTGTTTTTAAACTTGGCCCAAAAGTCCCAAGATTTTCGCTATTCCTTGTCCAAAATGAATATTCTTTTCACCCTGCTGTGTATAATATTTCTGTGCTTCATATTGAAATAAAATGTATACCATCCAACCCTATAAAATTGGCTTACCGCCAAAATTTCTGAACCATCTCATTGATCAAATACTCATTTTGATATAAACAAAGCCCCTAAGTTGCTTGAAAAGAGCTTATCACCCAATTAGCGTGGAGACAATGGTGTGACAAGCAGCACACAGCTGTTTATTGAAATCATAACAAGGACCACTTCATTTTTGGAAGGGGGTTGTTGCTAAATTGGTAGTCTTTTTGGGCTACTTATGGAGCCCGCTATAAGGCTACTTTTAAAGCATGTTTATATGCCTGCTCTCTTTTAAAGACAAATTGAGGGCTTCTTTTGTCATGAATTGGGCCCGGAATTGGGAAGGCTAGAAAGAAATCAGCTGAGCAGTGAAATGTAATCAACTTTTATCAACTATCTTAGCCAGACAACCAATGTACATGCTTGTGGAGTGGAGGGGCATTAGAAGAGGGAACAGGGATAAGCTCTATATAGTGGGAGAAGTGATAATTGATTGTATAATTGATTGTACAATACTGTAAATAGTGTGTGTGTTAACAAAATAATTGTTGAATGTCAAAACAACAAAAAATTATAGTAATTATACAATGCATTTTTTGTTCTGGACATGAGGTTTTAGTAGACATGGACAATGGACATTCTCCTCATAGTCTCATAGTCATTAGGCTAATGTAAATAAAATCAAAATAGATTAGGATTTTAAATACTAACAAGATTAATTAATTTGAAAATATTTAATACATTTCATTGATTTGAAAATAATGATTTTAAATTTAGACACTTTATGAAGCTAGCTAAAGACTCATCAAACCAGTGACAGTAGCACAGCAGTGGGTAGGCATGCATGCAATGTGATATGCCTATTTCCATGGATACTACTGCATGTGTATGAATGATCTCCCCTACTGGTTGTAGTGGAGTGGCCCATAGCATGACCACATAATAATGTGTAATGTGGTGTCTAGTAACATTTGACCTTGTTCCAAAAGTGTGCTCTGATAAACAAGAGCTCAAGGGGTAAGTTTCCCAAACACACTGCTGTAAAGCCTGCCCTCTATATAGCCGACTCTGGTACGCAATGGGTAGGGACATGAGCTGACAGGGGGTAACTGGGGGAGGGGATATTAAGGCAATCCAGATACTCTGAATATGTTAAGTATTCCTACACCTGAATAGCCATTCAGGTGTCTAGCCATTCAGGTGTCAGTATTAATCCACGTAGGCCCTAATAGCCGCATACACAGTTATCACGGGTGCCCTTAATATTCGATTCAAGATAAACCACATAGTCCATGGAGGTCCTACATTTGTATATTCATGATATTGGATCACTAATACACAATCTTGATTATTAAAGTACATGGGGTGGTACCTGAATAATCAAGGGCACCATGTGTTATACATGCATGGCATACATGGATTTATTAAGGGCACATGGTATATATGGATTATTAAGGGCACTGTGGTACCAATGTCAGTATTAAGGGCACCTATAGGATACATGGAGTATCAACGACATACTCTTGCTGTTTTACAATTACCCTCATCTCTATACGTTTTGATGTGACTATAACCACCCGCTATTATAGCTTCGGCACCTATACCTGCGCATTCCATTATAAACTGGATATATATAATACGGGTACATTGGTATGGATATAATGCCGGCAAATGCGGTACTTGGGTTATTAAGGCCATCTGTGCGGGGTAGGGCCTAGGCCTATGGGCAACCGGTGTATTAAGAACACGTGGAGTACTTGGATTAGGAACATGGGTATCTGTATTATTTAAGAGCCCATTGGGCCTAGGCGCATTTAAGGGTACCATGTCACTTACATTATATCAAGGGCACTTTAGGTACCTGCCCTGGGTACCTGAATAAGGACATACTCTTGATATTTATATAAACATTTATAACGCTTTGATATTACTACTCACCTCTGCCTATTGTGATGGACTATTACTGCCCGCTATCTTCGGCACCCGCGATTAATTCAAGTTACTTGAATGATAAAGTAAGGGCACCTGGGTGCGAATTTATTAACCGTACTCACTCACTGTATAAATGTATTGCTGTACAGTCATGTGCTATGCACTTTACTCCGTCAGGTATCAAATGTTGTTTACGGTAATAAAGATCCCACCTGGGTATCTCGATATAATGGCACACTGCAGTACCTGGATTATGTGGTATCCGGTGCCATTAAGGGCACCTGTGGTAACTGGATTAGGGGTAGGGCTTAGGCCTATGGGGTCCCTGGATATAATGGGACAACGGGTACCTGCATTTCAGGTCACATGGGAGGCCTACATAGGTATCTGGAAAGACAAAGGTAGGCCTACCTACTTTAAGGCACATGTATACCTGGATTATTAAAAGCACCTGCGATATTCGGATTATTTAGGGACCGTCTGGATTATGTATACATGTAGGACATGTTCTTGATATTGTATCAACTTTTCTTACGCTTTGTTTACTTAACTCCCCGTGAAATCTTCTAGCGGGTCCGCGCGAAGCGCGGATGCCCGCTAGTAGTTCAATAATTACAGCACTCACAAAATTCCAAAAAACCTTCCTTAAGTCCCCCATTAATGCCATCAGTTCAAAGGAGTATGGTTTTACTGTCACGTTTACGAATACTTTCGACAGCTCCTTGAGTTATTTGACTCAAATAAGTATAGGTATTTGTTAATTTTCCGCTACAAATACAGTCAATCACTGGCCATTTGATTATTAATGAATACCTTTTTTTCGGCGTGTGAGTTCGAATCTCACTGAGGTCGGTCTTTTGTCTCTATTCTTGTAACATTTTACGTTGTTTTATCAGTTAAACATTGACATTTGAAATATAATTGCAATAAGGCACATATCCACTCTAAATAAGAACACGCTCAAGGCACAAACATATAAAATACAATAGAAATAGAAATCGATAAACAACAACAATAAAACGACTTAATTATTACAGTTTTTTGAAGATTGTAACAGTTTTTGCAGTTTTAATATGGAGACGAGCTGCAATAGCAAAAGATCTGTCTCTCCAAGAGCGCTTAGATATAGTATCTTGAAGAAGTTGCATTTGTCCAACGAAGAGTGCGAGTTGGCACATAGTTTGATAACAATTCAGATAAATATGATGGGGCAACGTTGTTGATACATTTATATACAACTAGCGGCGTACCCTCGCTACGCTCGGGTCCCCGCTAGATGATTATGGGGTTCACTATAAAACGCAGATAGTCTCAAATTACCTGGATATACTATGCGCAGGTGTGCCACCTGTGATAACTGGATTTTAAGGGTGTATTAGGTAGTATCTCGGGAGGCCTTATTTAGAACACAACAAACATGACAAAGGGACTGCATACGTTTAGGCCCTACATGCCTATTGGAAGAATAATGTATTTAAGTAAATAGGCCAAACAAAACCCGGATGGCACACATTGGTCATGTGTGTATGCACAAAAGAGTTAGACCGGGTCTAAAGTTAGACCTGGTCTAAGTGAATTTTGGTTTTAGTGAAATGCACACTTTCATTACATTTCTTTTTCAAATTAGATAACAAATTGTAAAGATTCGGATGCAAAGTTAAAAAAATAGCACAAATTATCTCATGAAAATGCAGAGGAAAACAGCTTTTGAGGCATGAATAAATTTCACTTAGACCAGGTTTAACTTTAGACCCGGTCTAACTCTTTTGTGCATATGGACCATATAGTGTTTAAGTACAAGCATAGAATGGTACAAGTGATCTTGATGATAGACTCCGCCGACCATAAAACTAAACGACGACTATAAAACTATAGAACCCATATATAACGCTCAGAACGTAGGCCTATTACCTGGATACAGTATGTGCATGTGCAGTGGCGGCACCAGCATCAACATTTTAAAGGAGAAAAACGGGGTGGCGGGGCAATAAAAGAATCGGGAGAGACATTTTAAAGCTAATTTTAAGTTACTTTCAGTTATGTCCATAATTTTTCCCCAACATAACCTATCCATTTGATATTCATACCATGAACTATATATGGGATTACGCTTCATTTGACGTATTGTTCGTGACGTCACGATGACGTCATCAATTTTTATGAAAAAGAGCAAAATTTCTCTACTTACGGTAATTCTGATTATTTTCTAGTATTCAGGAGTTAAATAACAAGTTAATACACACAGGATCCAGGTATTGTTTTATTTAAATTCAAACCCATATTCTTTATTTTATCAATTTTTTCCCAAAACTGATTTTTTTACCAAATTTGTTTACACATTTGACTACAGGAAAACGCCACCACCTATCAGCATACTTTAAACATTGATGTGTAGCTTGGAACATTCCTAACAACCACTAGTTTTTCTATTAAATCATATCATCCTCAAACTCTTGTAAAATATCCTCAGAATCCTACCAACATTTTGCAAACATATTTGTTTTTAAACTTGGCCCAAAAGTCCCAAGATTTTCGCTATTCCTTGTCCAAAATGAATATTCTTTTCACCCTGCTGTGTATAATATTTCTGTGCTTCATATTGAAATAAAATGTATACCATCCAACCCTATAAAATTGGCTTACCGCCAAAATTTCTGAACCATCTCATTGATCAAATACTCATTTTGATATAAACAAAGCCCCTAAGTTGCTTGAAAAGAGCTTATCACCCAATTAGCGTGGAGACAATGGTGTGACAAGCAGCACACAGCTGTTTATTGAAATCATAACAAGGACCACTTCATTTTTGGAAGGGGGTTGTTGCTAAATTGGTAGTCTTTTTGGGCTACTTATGGAGCCCGCTATAAGGCTACTTTTAAAGCATGTTTATATGCCTGCTCTCTTTTAAAGACAAATTGAGGGCTTCTTTTGTCATGAATTGGGCCCGGAATTGGGAAGGCTAGAAAGAAATCAGCTGAGCAGTGAAATGTAATCAACTTTTATCAACTATCTTAGCCAGACAACCAATGTACATGCTTGTGGAGTGGAGGGGCATTAGAAGAGGGAACAGGGATAAGCTCTATATAGTGGGAGAAGTGATAATTGATTGTATAATTGATTGTACAATACTGTAAATAGTGTGTGTGTTAACAAAATAATTGTTGAATGTCAAAACAACAAAAAATTATAGTAATTATACAATGCATTTTTTGTTCTGGACATGAGGTTTTAGTAGACATGGACAATGGACATTCTCCTCATAGTCTCATAGTCATTAGGCTAATGTAAATAAAATCAAAATAGATTAGGATTTTAAATACTAACAAGATTAATTAATTTGAAAATATTTAATACATTTCATTGATTTGAAAATAATGATTTTAAATTTAGACACTTTATGAAGCTAGCTAAAGACTCATCAAACCAGTGACAGTAGCACAGCAGTGGGTAGGCATGCATGCAATGTGATATGCCTATTTCCATGGATACTACTGCATGTGTATGAATGATCTCCCCTACTGGTTGTAGTGGAGTGGCCCATAGCATGACCACATAATAATGTGTAATGTGGTGTCTAGTAACATTTGACCTTGTTCCAAAAGTGTGCTCTGATAAACAAGAGCTCAAGGGGTAAGTTTCCCAAACACACTGCTGTAAAGCCTGCCCTCTATATAGCCGACTCTGGTACGCAATGGGTAGGGACATGAGCTGACAGGGGGTAACTGGGGGAGGGGATATTAAGGCAATCCAGATACTCTGAATATGTTAAGTATTCCTACACCTGAATAGCCATTCAGGTGTCTAGCCATTCAGGTGTCAGTATTAATCCACGTAGGCCCTAATAGCCGCATACACAGTTATCACGGGTGCCCTTAATATTCGATTCAAGATAAACCACATAGTCCATGGAGGTCCTACATTTGTATATTCATGATATTGGATCACTAATACACAATCTTGATTATTAAAGTACATGGGGTGGTACCTGAATAATCAAGGGCACCATGTGTTATACATGCATGGCATACATGGATTTATTAAGGGCACATGGTATATATGGATTATTAAGGGCACTGTGGTACCAATGTCAGTATTAAGGGCACCTATAGGATACATGGAGTATCAACGACATACTCTTGCTGTTTTACAATTACCCTCATCTCTATACGTTTTGATGTGACTATAACCACCCGCTATTATAGCTTCGGCACCTATACCTGCGCATTCCATTATAAACTGGATATATATAATACGGGTACATTGGTATGGATATAATGCCGGCAAATGCGGTACTTGGGTTATTAAGGCCATCTGTGCGGGGTAGGGCCTAGGCCTATGGGCAACCGGTGTATTAAGAACACGTGGAGTACTTGGATTAGGAACATGGGTATCTGTATTATTTAAGAGCCCATTGGGCCTAGGCGCATTTAAGGGTACCATGTCACTTACATTATATCAAGGGCACTTTAGGTACCTGCCCTGGGTACCTGAATAAGGACATACTCTTGATATTTATATAAACATTTATAACGCTTTGATATTACTACTCACCTCTGCCTATTGTGATGGACTATTACTGCCCGCTATCTTCGGCACCCGCGATTAATTCAAGTTACTTGAATGATAAAGTAAGGGCACCTGGGTGCGAATTTATTAACCGTACTCACTCACTGTATAAATGTATTGCTGTACAGTCATGTGCTATGCACTTTACTCCGTCAGGTATCAAATGTTGTTTACGGTAATAAAGATCCCACCTGGGTATCTCGATATAATGGCACACTGCAGTACCTGGATTATGTGGTATCCGGTGCCATTAAGGGCACCTGTGGTAACTGGATTAGGGGTAGGGCTTAGGCCTATGGGGTCCCTGGATATAATGGGACAACGGGTACCTGCATTTCAGGTCACATGGGAGGCCTACATAGGTATCTGGAAAGACAAAGGTAGGCCTACCTACTTTAAGGCACATGTATACCTGGATTATTAAAAGCACCTGCGATATTCGGATTATTTAGGGACCGTCTGGATTATGTATACATGTAGGACATGTTCTTGATATTGTATCAACTTTTCTTACGCTTTGTTTACTTAACTCCCCGTGAAATCTTCTAGCGGGTCCGCGCGAAGCGCGGATGCCCGCTAGTAGTTCAATAATTACAGCACTCACAAAATTCCAAAAAACCTTCCTTAAGTCCCCCATTAATGCCATCAGTTCAAAGGAGTATGGTTTTACTGTCACGTTTACGAATACTTTCGACAGCTCCTTGAGTTATTTGACTCAAATAAGTATAGGTATTTGTTAATTTTCCGCTACAAATACAGTCAATCACTGGCCATTTGATTATTAATGAATACCTTTTTTTCGGCGTGTGAGTTCGAATCTCACTGAGGTCGGTCTTTTGTCTCTATTCTTGTAACATTTTACGTTGTTTTATCAGTTAAACATTGACATTTGAAATATAATTGCAATAAGGCACATATCCACTCTAAATAAGAACACGCTCAAGGCACAAACATATAAAATACAATAGAAATAGAAATCGATAAACAACAACAATAAAACGACTTAATTATTACAGTTTTTTGAAGATTGTAACAGTTTTTGCAGTTTTAATATGGAGACGAGCTGCAATAGCAAAAGATCTGTCTCTCCAAGAGCGCTTAGATATAGTATCTTGAAGAAGTTGCATTTGTCCAACGAAGAGTGCGAGTTGGCACATAGTTTGATAACAATTCAGATAAATATGATGGGGCAACGTTGTTGATACATTTATATACAACTAGCGGCGTACCCTCGCTACGCTCGGGTCCCCGCTAGATGATTATGCCATCACCTACCTCTGAAACCACATAAACCCCCTACAACACCCACCAAACCAGGTTGATTCATAACCATATCCCTTCTAAAGGCATTATAAACCCCCTACAACACCCCAACCCCCAATCAGGTTGATTTATAACCATATCCCTCCTAAACCATTTACCATGGCTACTGTATTAACCCCTACTTCTCAAACCGCATCAAGTTAACCCTCCGACGGTACTTTTAAAACCACATAAACCCCCTACAATCACCCCCCCCCCCCCACACGCACACTGCAACTACACCAACCAGGTGGATTTATAATCACAACCCTCCCTAACCATACCCGCGGCTACTTCATTAACTCTTAATCCTATCCTAAAACATTTCCCGTGGTTTTACCCCCCCCCCCCCCCCCCCCCATGCACACACCCAAACCACTTTGATTCTAATCACAACCCTCCCTAAACCATTTCCCGTGGCTACTTCATTAACCCTCGGTCCCTTTCGGATTGTTTGGCATGCCAACTTAAGTAAAGAAATCAGGTTGTTTCATTAACCCCCGCAAAACGCTATCCATTATAGGCCTATCCTAAATCAGTTCCCGTGGTTTTACACCACCCGCCCTCCCTCTCCATCCCCTCCAATAAGGATATTAAACACACAAACACACAACAAACACACACCGTTTCCAGATTTATAGTAAGATAAGCAATAGTTTCAAAACATTTCTCTGAGCTACAGGGATCCAATGGAGTCCCTTTAAAATTGGCGTAATATGGTAAGATCTTTTAGAGAATGTGAAAATGCGAGCTGCAGTGTTTTGCATTTCTGAAGACGGTAAAGTTCATAAGCTGGTAATCCATAAAGAAGAGCATTGTTGTTATCAAGATGAGAGGTTATAAACGAATTAATTAATTGTTCTGTATAGCATCACGACTAAGATATTTGCGGATTCTGCTGATATAATGTAGTTGAAATGCTGAGCAGCAACGAATGACATTGGAGATGTGTGGTTTCATAGTCATGGAAGAGCCGAAAATTGCACCCAGATTCGGATTCCGAGCTTTGGAGACTGTGGCAATTGTGGAGTCACCGATATGTACGTGTTTAATTTTTATCTTAGACAATTGGTGTTGGGATCAAAACAGTAGAAATTCAGTTTTTTAGTCGTTGAGCTTTAAAGAAGTTTGATTTCATCCATTTGCGAAATTAATTGATGCATAGTTCAAGGGTAGCTATGGCAGAGTCTGCATTTTGTTGAGATGAATCAAATGACAAATAAAGCTGTGTGTCATCAGAGTAAAGATAATCATGAAGACGAGAGATGAGAATATTATGGTCAACAGTGTCAAATGCAGCACTGAGATCCAGGAGAATTAAGCCTGTAATTTGTCTAACTGTTGAGAGCTGTGAGAAAGTCATTATTAACTCGGAGAAAAGCAGTTTCTGTTCCATGATATTGTTTATATTACACAGATTGATATGGATCCGATAAGGAATTGGTATTGATGATCAGATATTCGTTTTGACACAATCCTTTCAATCGTCTTCCCGAAAAATTATAAGTTTGAAATCAGTCTGTATTTGTTTAAGATGTCCTTATCCAAACTAGGCTTCTTGATGAGAGGACGAACATATGCCATTTTCTGACTTTGAGGGAAAGTACCAGTCATCAGCGATTTATTAACAATGCTAGTTATATATGGTACACAAATATCAATATTGTCTTTCATCAGTGATGTTGGCAGAGGATCAAGTTCACATGATTTGGATGGTGATTTCATGATGACTTTTTTGATCTCTTCATCATTGATGGGTGCAAATGCAGTTAATTTAGGTATCAAGCAGGATGAATTTGATGAGGCACATGCAGAACCAATGTTGAAGGTTTTCCGAATGGCTTTTTCAAGAAACACGGCGGCGGATGCCGACGCATTTTTTATCGTGTTGCCGGTGTGTTCTTACGATACCAGCACGTCAATCGGGGTCTTGCCACTATGATTTGTTTTTGTGACTGCCATCGTCTGCTGCAACCGAAGCTATTTTTGTGAAACGCCCTCCTTCTACTTTAACTAATTCATTAACGCTTGTTCGCCTCCGATCGATAGAGGGGGTGGTTGCAACCCCCTCCCTAGATATCGTCGTACATTCCATGCTTTTGCTGTTGGTCAGTAGCGGCAAAAGCAAACATAGGCACGCCTAGTAGAGCTGGTCGGATATTTGAATGTTAAAAAATGTTTTTGTATTGTAATATGGCAGAAATATTTGGAAAGTGGTGTTATGGTACTAATTTTTTAAACTGGAAAATATGATTGACTTTATTTGTTCACACAAAGTTACTTACACATATGTTATTCTTAGGGAGTGTTCATAAATACTTTGGTGGTGGAGGTTGGAAATATTTGAGCTTTGGACATATTTTTTTCTTGATCACCCCAAACAGCGTTATTTTTTTTCTTGATCCCCCTTTTTCGTTGATTTTTTTTCTTGATCCCCGTGTATATCCAATTAATCAAGCAATAGTAGATTTGACTGCTCACGAAGCATTTCTTTCTGATCCTCCCTCCATTTTTCCAACCCCCCCCCCCCCCCCCCCCCCCCATAAATAATAAATTCATTTGGACAATCCACTGAATAATTTTGATGAATGTTGTGGAATTCTAAGACCTTTTTGCCTTTGTCATGACAGAGAAAGTATTATGATGTTATAACCCCCCATAAATAACGAAGCATTTCTTTCTGATCCTCCCTCCATTTTTTCCAACCCCCCCTCCCCCCATAAATAATAAATTCATTTGGACAATCCACTGACTAATTTTGATGAATGTTGTGGAATTCTGAGACCTTTTTGCCTTTGTCATGACAGAGAAAGTATAATAATATTGGATCCTTTTCGTAATACTTGGCGACACGAGAACAAGATTAGCATCAGCAGAAGTGACGTCATGATTATTACTTCTCCGAATTGCGCAGAAATCCGCCAATTTAAACCGACAGAAAAAATTCTGCGCACCTACGTGTAAAAGCAATGGCAGTAATATGACTCTCACCAAAACGAAATATTAAACTTCCGATACATCAGAATTTATCATACTTTTTCTAGTTATTTGAAGATGAAACTCAATCTTTGTAGGTACGTCTTTGATGCTACGATCAGAGATCAAGTAGAGAATCTTTTTGCGTCACACTTTTGCTAAATATTTGTGCATTAGCATCGCAGAAACAGCAAGCAATTCTTCAAAGGTGTGTCGCATTTCGCGATGCTACATTTGGTGAATGCACTATGCAGGTTATTGCGGGGCCGCTTGAACTCTACTCCCGGGGTGTGTTTGAGGGAATTCACGGAGAGTGAGACTTACGGGATACGGGTACCCGTTACCAGTTACACGCACGTATAGAATGACCCGTGTCACGTAAGAGAAAAAACACGGGATAACTCATGCCTTCTTTTTATGTTCCCATAGTAATCCTTTTAGTTACATTTAAAAGTCAGGCAACTTATTATAGTCTTCAAATGGTCACATTCTGTGTAAGGGGGGTTGCCATATCATTGGGCTTATCATATTGAAGGGGTTCACCTAGACTGTAACTCTCAGCCGCCCTCTTATGTCGCTATCTTGCAGGCTTCGATATTTGTACAGCTTTAGCGTCCGTACGGTATTCATTGATGACTGGGGGATGTAGCCTAGGGTTCGCCATAATCATTGGGCTAATTGCGAGAACCAAGGCAACACGGAACAAAGAGGTCGATCACGGACGCACGGACTCAGTGACTCAGTGAGTCAGTCAGTTTTGCTTTCACAGGCTGTTCGTTCCGACCAGCAATTTTCCGACCAGCAAAAATGTAGAGGGGTCGAGCCCAAATTCGTTTGATAATGTTGAAACATAGGGGGAAATGTGAAGAGCGCATATATTTACAGTTTTTGAACTACTCTATATGGTATGGAAAAATTCCGGGGGTAAAACGTTCTTCTGGCCTGGCCAGCTGTTTGTGACAAATTGAATTATTCAAGCTTTTGAAATGTTTGATGAAACATTAATTTTAAGAGATTTAGAGTTTAAAGTAATTCGCGCGATTTTAACACTAATAAATCACAGGCAACTTGTTTAAAGTAACTTTGGCTGCCATTTCGAAGCAATCTTATCCAGTGTTACCGATTGATCTGGATATAATAATAATAATAATAATAATAAGTATTTATATAGCGCCTTTTCCAAAGGGCTCAAAACGCTGTAATTCTGCTGATGGTGAATCATCAGAATCAGGTCGTATCAACTAGGGTGCTGCCAATTTCTAGTGCAAACCTATCCGCACTTAGATTGTAACAACCATTTTTCAATGCACTCCCTAAATACCATTGGGTCAAGGAAGTTGTTGATAACCGAATTAACTGTTCACCGATTTTGAAAGCAGGAGGAAACCGGAGTACCCGGAGAAAACCTGCGAGAGCGTGCATGGATCGTGATAAACTAAATGCGCATAAAGCCCGGTCGTCATGGTCGTGCACAGAATTGAACCCGGACTTTATTTGTGCAAGGCGAGGGAACAACCGCTGCGCCACATGGTATACCTATTTTGTGTACATTAAATCTTATAATATACGGGTTATTGGGCTTCGTGTAAGGTCGATCGAGCTTTGTTAAATCAATTTTTGTGTGAATTTCCAACTGTTATATAACATTCTCAAAATTGCTCAAAATTTTGTGTACATTAAATCTTATAATATACGGGTTATTGGGCTTCGTGTAAGGTCGATCGAGCTTTGTTAAATCAATTTTTGTGTGAATTTCCAACTATTATAACATTCTCAAAATTGCTCAAAATTTCAAACGTCAAATTTGAACAGATGTTGGGTCGGTCAGGCACGTAGCATAATTTTTTTCTTCTCCTTGGCCTCATATCAGTTTACACCTTCGTGGCTTTTTTCACTAAAATCGGTGTTAATTGGCCGTCTTCATAGTGAAATAGACAAACTGAAATTGCATTTTTCGTGTTCTATTAAAGGCTTATTATGTGATCTTTTCCATGGGACACCCTCTACCTTTGATATTTTTTTTGAAAGCAGATTTTCTTACAGATTTACATTTTTGATCATAAATCATAAATATATTCTGAGTTACAGAGCGATACGATTCCAAATTACTTCAAAATCATGTTTTGAAAATAGATTGTCCTGCTCTATAGGACAGTTTATATTCATTCTAAATTCACTCTAAATCATGATTTTGAAGTAATTAAGAATCGTATCACCCTGTTAATCAGAATGTATTTATAATTCATGATCAGATGTAAATCTGCAAACAAATCTGCTTTCAAAAAAAAATCAAGGATAGAGGGCGTTCCATGCAAAAGATCGCATGATATACCTTTAGGGTTGAGTGCCAAAGCTGAAATGTTGATGTAAATACAGTCATCAAAAAAAGTAAATATGCAGGTAAAAATGGGTTATTAACTCTAACAATATAAATCCTACCTAAAAAAATAAATTATAAAGTTGTTGAGAAATTTATCTTTTTTAATATGAGATATTGCACGCTAGGATCGGTTGAATATTCAAGAAATAACAATCCAAAGTGTAAGGTAAAGTCACAATTTCATTTTCACGATTTCATTTTCAACACGGGGGAGAGTATGACGGGATGCGTGTGTGTGGCGTATTGATCCATCGGAACAATAATTATGGCCGACTATCCAACCTGCGCATGCATCCCCAATTGCACTACCGGTAATCGATAATGTACCTGTAGCTGGGTCCGCGTGTAGAAAAGAAAAATTTGAAAATGAAAATCGGACTTCACCTTACATTTTGGAGTGTCACTTCCTCAATAATCACTCAATCCTAGCGTGCAATATCTCATATTAAAGAAGATAAATATCTCAACAACTTTACAATTTAATATTTTTAGGAAGGATATTATTTGAAAGTTAAAATCCCATTCATTCATGTATAGTTACTTTTTTTGATGACTGTAGATGGAAATTATGTATGTTAACTTGTAATAAGGTGACAAAAAACACCCTGTTTTACGGGCCCGACCGACCCAATTCTTGCGATTTTTCGATTTTTTTGTTGAAACATTTTTCTCAAATCAACCGTTTTTTGGCCGAAAATCTATCGTGTTTTTGACGGGGGAGATGACGAGCCCGTCATTTGAAACGACGTTTCTAAGTCGTAACCTTTTCACAAACCCCTAAAATTGCATTTGCTAATAACTTGCATTAATCATCTTCTGAAGCGATTTTGTTGTAAAATGTAATTGATATTGTTATAGTAAGTTATTTCAGCTATTTGGATGCCATTTAGTAATATACTAAGCTATTTGGATGCTATTTTGTATTATATTATATGATTTAGTAATATACTGAGTCACTGAGTCCACGGCCACGGCACGGCCTCTTTGTTCCGTGTTGCCTTGGCTCTCGCAATTAGCCCAATGATTATGGCGAACCCTAGGCTACATCCCCCAGTCATCAATATTACCGTACGGACGCTAAAGCTGTACAAATATCGGAGCCTGCAAGATAGCGACATAAGAGGGCGGCTGAGAATTACAGTCTAGGTGAACCCTTCAATATGATTAGCCCAATGATATGGCAACAACCCCTTGAGGACGGGGATCATACATCGTACAAAATATCGGGACCAGATTTAGTTTACGAATCACATTTACACACAAAATACACAGAATGTGACCATTTGAAGACTATAATAAGTTGCCTGACTGTTAAATGTAACTAAGGATTACTATGGGAACATAAAAAGATGAGATTATAAAGTTGAAGTACGCGATCTAATCAGTCAACTTTTTAAAAAGCTTATTTTCCCCTATGCTTTCGTGTGTTCAGGCTGACACAGAATGCATACAGGCCTGATTGCACTGGGCTACATGTAGAGGGTAAGCTTTAGAATATGTGACGAACCGAAAACGGTGTTCCGTTTCATTATATTAGTATTTCGTTTACTGGATAAGTTTCCCCAGAGTAAAAATACTGTCCTACATATACTTACTTTATAGTCAAAAGAGGCCCATTATGTTTTCTAAACCATAATGAAATTGTTTACCTTTTCAAACCAAAGGGAGTGTTCATTATAAATATTTATTATTTATGGGGGTGGGGGTTATAACATCATAATACTTTCTCTGTCATGACAAAGGCAAAAAGGTCTCAGAATTCCACAACATTCATCAAAATTATTCAGTGGATTGTCCAAATGAATTTATTATTTATGGGGGGTGGTTGGAAAAAATGGAGGGAGGATCAGAAAGAAATTCTTCGTTATTTATGGAGGGGGGGGGGGGGGGGGGGGGTTATTACATCATAATACTTTCTCTGTCATGACAAAGGCAAAAAGGTCTCAGAATTCCACAACATTCATCAACATTATTCAGTGGATTGTCCAAATGAATTTATTATTTAGGGGGGGGGGGTTGGAAAAAATGGAGGGAGGATCAGAAAGAAATGCTTCGTGAGCAGTCAAATCTACTATTGCTTGATTAATTGGATATACAGGGGGATCAAGACAAAAAATCAACGAAAAAGGGGGATCAAGACAAAAAATAACGCTGTTTGGGGTGATCAAGAAAAAAATATGTCCAAAGCTCAAATATTTCCAACCTCCACCACCAGAGTATTTATGAACACTCCCTAAGAATAACATATGTGTAAGTTACTTTGTGTGAACAAATAAAGCCAATCATATTTTCCAGTTAAAAAAAATTAGTACCATAACACCACTTTCCAAATTATTTCTGCCATATTACAATACAAAAACATTTTTTAACATTCAAATATCCGACCAGCTCTACTAGGCGTGCCTAGTCTTGTTATTCTCTAGTTTAAGAATATTTTTAATAACCTTTAATAAAAAAAGTTTTACATAACCTATTTCTCAATGTGTCCTTATAATATTTCTGAATGATTCGGTGTCCACCATACAACTTTAATTACCCCAATCCAACTTCTTCATCAATGTTAACCATACGTCTTAAAGGTTGTTGACCCTATTCTAGATTTAAGGGCATCATCAGTGTAATGAGAAATGGGACCTTTCATTTGATATCAAAAACACTTTTGAATCCCTTAGAGTTAAATTGTTAGGAAACATAGTAGCAACGCTGTTTGTTAATGTCTGTTCTTGAACTTTCAACAGTCTTCTATCTCCCCCGTCCAGTTTTTTTTAAATACCTTGTTTTTACAAAATCCCGATTTTTGCAGATTTTTGTGACATATTAGGTCCGTCCGCCCGTAAAACAGTGTTTTTTCGTCCCTTAAAGGACAAAATGATACCTTTGACTCGAAATCGGTATTTTTATGGAAAGATTGATCACTTATTTATGTTTACAATGATTACACATTTGGCCCCTTTTTACTCACCTTATGATAACTGTAACTGCAAATAGTGTATGACCTCTAGATGACCCTTGAATCACTCTAATTGACCTTTGAACCTATTGCAATACATCCTGTCATTTCTAGATGCGGAATAAAAAGCCTGTTGGGGGATGTAGTCTCCGGTAGTTAACACTACTTCCACGCTACATTCCGTGTATGTATTATGGAGGTCGGACTGTGGCTCCATTGTCGGGCTGTGACTCCTTTCACAACAGCATCATGAAAATGTTATGACTTGTTTCCTTGTACATTTTAGCATGATTTTAGCAAACCGCTTCCATTGTATCGGGCATTATGTTGCTGTGTTTATGTTTAGCCTTTTCACACACTAAGCCGACACAGAGATCTGACTCTACTCCTTTTTGGCGATTGACGAATCAATGATCAATGATCAATTGTCCAAAGATGGATTGTCGAGTTTAGTGTGAAAAGGCTTTATTAGAAATGTTATGTATACAGTCAACACAATAATTAACTGACCAGGTAATAAATGTGCTGATAACTCTAAAAAAGTATAAACAAAATATTAAATTATGAAGTTTTTGTTGAGATATTTAAAACGCTAAGAATGGTTGATAGTTGAGGAAGTTACAATCCGAAATGTACGGTCAAGTCTGATTTTCATTTCATTAAACTACGTCACATACAGGCCCTGTTTAAAAGACCTGACACCTTTCTAATCAGACCAGAGTTTGTTTGTTTGTTTGTTTGTTTACACGGTCGGTCCGTACGGACACACGCTTGGGTCCTGAAGGGACCAGGCTCAAGCAAAATGCTCGGGCCAGGCTTAAAAAGCCTATATAAGCATGCTGGCTGAATGAAATGAAAGTTAGAAAAGATGGAAGAAAAGAATGAAGAAAAAGAGCCACTTCCAACAAATAAAGTTAACAATTTTGCTGTCAGCCTTTCGGACATGAGAAAAAAATAGTCTTGATCCAGTTTATCCATGTTGCGGATAAGCTGCCATCTTGTCGGGCGGAAATGATAACTGTGTTTAAGATTTTCAGAAAGAAGACACACCTGATTCAGGATATTTAGGCCAATTGGGTAACACGGTTCAATGAATTGGACGTCATGCACCGATTCAACTGGATGTAATGCAAATTTAGAATAGTCCGGGTGCGAGTCCTATTTGTAGCCCGTGTGCGCATGGCTACTTTGATAGTCTTTATATCATTGAAAAGAAGTTGTAACATGTGTCAGTTTTGAAATATGAATAAAAGTCCGTTCATAACACGATAAATATTTCCATGATAATTTGCGTCATGCAATTTAATATACATATTTTCTCTAATAGCTAACTCTTTTTTCTATCATATTTAATACATATTCAGAAATGTGTAGTAAAAATAATCAATTTCTATACAATAAAACATATACACCGTTATCAATATTTACAATATACAAGCTATTCTAAAACTTGGCTATCTAGTTGAGAATTGCTTTCATGTTTGTATAAAATAAAACAAATTGCGTTTTATAGGTTGAAAAATATAAAAAAATATAAAAATTATTACAGCGCTAACAAACTCTCAATCTGTATCAATTATTGCATCAATAATTGAAATAAATAAAAGGAATGCACGCTCCAATCAGATTTCAGCTTTTAAAAAGGATACGGTTAGAGACAAACTACGGTACTGAATCAATTATATTTTAATCCAATTTAAAAACAGTAATGCATATATTTAATGTAATGTATGATAAGAACAATTGCTAGCAATGATTGCCTAATTTCTACTCGTTCAAATAGGTCATTCCATACGTGAGATTATGTGCATTTTCTTAATAGTGGTATAATCCACGGGAGTACCGCTGAAGCCTGCTTAAAACGCTCTCTTTTCAAATTAAATAACACATGGCATGATTGCGGGTTTCTAATTGTTTCAAATTTAGATTTTATTAATATGAATATTTTGCATTGTGCCACGAAAACGTAAAATAAGCCCATGAAGCCGTACATATATGTTTAAATAAAGGTGTACTAATGGTTTGGCTGTTACATGTGGACGTTTTGCTTATTTTTCAATAAGTCGTGAATGCCAGATAAAATAATTTACAATTAAAAATGAGCATTAACAATCATAATAACACTAAAAGAATCAATGATTATAATTAACAATAATGATAATAACAATGATAATATAATAATAATAATAATTATGAATCGATATTTGTCAACGTTGGTGGAAGCACTCCTGTTTACACCAAGTTAACACTGTCCACGCGGCTATTAGTTTTACCATACAAAACACAGTAATGTATTACTCATGGTGATTCCAAATAATACGGTAACGAAATTCAATAATTTGATATTTTTGAGACATTTTGTTTAATTTTGGAACTGTCGTCTGCAGACGACTGCCGCGTGGAAAGTGTGAACTGATGCTACCAGGGAGTGATCGTATTCACGAAACACAGTTTTCAATTAGAACAAATTATACAGTTACATTCGTAATTCAACAGCAAACGACATTGACATTATGCAGTATGTTACGTGTAAATATGACAATATTCAGAAAGAAGTATAATTCTTTACAATTAATTGAAACCATGAAGCGTATTTTGGACCATTACTAAATTGTTGTTGAAAAATCACGCATCTTTCCATTGATGATACGCGTCGGTATCCCCGACACTGTTTAATAATTCTGTTCAAAGATCAACAAGGAAAGAATGGATATCAAGAGAGTGGCGCTTGTGGCGCAATGATTACACATTTAAAACCTACGAATAGGAGAAGGGAATCTCCTATGGAGAACTTATTGGTCTCGATAACTTAATATATCACTTCTCAGGCTTACTATTGCATAGTTCTAGATCTGGAGTATATTAAGTATCAAGTATATCAAGGAGTTTCTGTTCATTACAATATTGAGTGCTTCTTTTAAATATACTTTTTTTTAGCGTATGAGAGTTCTACGACGATAACATAATTAGTTTGAGCCCGTATCTTCTTTAAAACCCAGGGTAACAGCGGCAACGAATCCGTCCTTAGTTTGAACATGGTTCTCGAGGATATATGCAATCTGTAAGTATAGACAAAGAGAAAAAGGCGCCAAATTATTAACGAAATATCGATATATCAGGTAATAGTAGTAACACATTCTGATTCCAATCAAAACTAACTTGATTAGAGGCTAATGACTTCATGTATACATGAATACATAGCTGTTTAAGGACACTGTGACAATTCTTAAAACTTTGCACGCGGCTATTGGTTTTACCAAATACAAAACAGATTTTTCAGAAACCTTTACCAACTTTCAAAAGGATTACTGAACCAATACTAGGCATGTTTGTACTTATTTTAATGTATTTCTCATGTTGATTCCAAATATGATAATTTAATTCAATAATTTTGACATTTGTAAAATATATTGGGACATTTTGGAATGTCGTCTGCAGACGCCTGCCGCGTGAAAAGTGTTAACATATTCTTAGATTTACCAAAGTATTTTAAAAGGGGCGTAGGTCAGATGGAAATCTGAGATCTGAAAGTAAAATCAAAATATTTAATAAATCCTCAAACCCAGTAAATCAGCTGGTTTGAGCAAAGATGTAATTTCCTTTAGACATGACAAAAGCATTGTTTTTTCACCATTTATTGTACCTTTTCCGGTGATTTATCGTGAAGTCTGCTATATGATTTGCCCGTAACACGCGAGTTATTGAATGCGATAACTTGTCGGTCATACAAGACATGCCCCAACTCAGAAGTCACTAATAGTATACTCCTGATTTTCTCTAATCGAGCCATTGTTTTTTCAGTAACGTGTGCTCATACGGATTTTCATGCATTAAATGATGGTTTCTTATTGAATCATATGGTATGTAAATTCATAAAAGAATTTGACTAGGGGTGTTAACCCACATATATGAAATTTATCAAGCGCTGTAGAACTAGTATTGTGTTGTATATAAAGGTATACATTTTTGGAAATGAAATGAAATAGAAACTCCATTTTTGATTTTGTTACCTCAAAAATGCTTTTAAAAACTAAAAAAGAAAATTTTCAAAACCAAAAACATTCCTAAAGATGTGTCTTTAGAGATTTTGGTGCAATTTCGGCATTTTTAATTTTTGGGTCCAAATTCGAAAAATCAGAATTTTTAGGAAAATTTGATACCAGAAATGGTTTCTCCGACTCATTTCCTTTCAAATGTGAATGTCATATTTTTGGAATAACACCCCCTTAAGTAATGTTATCATCAGCGTGTGAATCAACTTACTATGTTAGCAATAGGTTCTGCCAAAGCTTGATACTCTGATGATGATGAATCCAGTAGACTGTCACTAAATGTAACCGGATCTCCATTCACATCGGTCAATATAAATTCACCACGATACCGGACATAGCTTATCGCCGTGGTCCCTTCTTGAGATGTCATTTCAACTGTTGTAACCATTGATGTTGAATCGGATCTAGCCTTGCCAGTCGATGTTCGGAAAGTTGGTGAGATATAATCAGACGTAAATATATCAGTCGTGGTATCCAGCGTTGTACTCACTGATGTCGTTACCGATTCGGCAGTGCTGATATTGCTGGACGTTTGATTTACATTTGTAGTCAATGTACTAGTTGTTGATATAGTCCCCTCTGACGTTGTTGAAGGTAGATCAGTTGTTGAATTACTTTGGGAAGATTTAGAAGTCGACTCCTCTGTAACAAAACTGGAAGTTAGAACTTCCGTTGATAGCACCTCGTCAGATGTAGTTATGAAAATGTTGCTTGTAGTATTGTTTGATGTCAAACTGTCAGTGGTTCCCTGGTGAGTCGATGACATATATGTAGTTGTGGTGAATGCCTTAGAGGATGCTTCTTCAGATACTATAGCAGATGTGGGTACTTCAGATTCCAAAGTTGCCAGGTCACTTGTTATTGAAGCCCGTGTCGTAACCGCTATTGTTGTTTCATCAACTGAAGTAGTTGTTACAGATTCAGTTACGATGTTAGTAGTTGAAGCATCGGAACTTGGTATCGGAGTCGACACGACATCAGCTGTAGTTAGCAGATCAGAAGTTGTAGCATCTTTGCTAGTTGTAGTTTCAGTTGTTTCTTGTATGGTTGTTGACGCAGCTACAGTTGCAGAACTTGTGGTGGCAGCATTATATGTCACCTCTTCAGATACAATAGTAGATGTTGGTACTTCGGTAGAAACCAATGTCGCAGTATCCCTACTCGTGGTAACACCTTCACTAGTTATTTCTGCTGTTGCTGAAGTAACCGATGGTGTTGATTGAGAAGTTAACAAATCAGTTGCAGTAACACCCTGTGAAGTTATCGCTGGTGTTGTTTCATCAACTGAAGTAGTTCTCGATGTTGTTACAGATTCAGTAACGATGTTAGTATTTGAAGCGTCGGAACTTGGCATCACAGTCGACGCGTCAGCTGTAGTTAGCAGATCAGAAGTTGTAGCATCTTTGCTAGTTGTAGTTTCAATTGTTTCTTGTATGGTTGTAGTAATCCTACTCGTGGTAACGCCTTCAGTAGTTATTTCTGCTGATGCAACCGATGAAGTAGATTCGGCAGTTGATGCAGCTACAGTTGCAGAACTTGTGGTGGCAGCCTTAGATGTCACCTCTTCAGACACAATAGTAGATGTTGGTACTTCGGTAGAGACCACTGGCGTGGTATCCCTACTCGTTGTAACGCCTTCAGTAGTTGTTTCTACTGATGCAACCGATGAAGTAGATTGGGCAGTTGATGCAGCTACAGTTGCAGAACTTGTGGTGGCAGCCTTAGATGTCACCTCTTCAGACACAATAGTAGATGTTGGTACTTCGGTAGAGACCACTGTCGTAGTATCCCTACTCGTGGTAACGCCTTCAGTAGTTATTTCTGCTGATGCAACCGATGAAGTAGATTCGGCAGTTGATGCAGCTACAGTTGCAGAACTTGTGGTGGCAGCCTTAGATGTCACCTCTTCAGACACAATAGTAGATGTTGGTACTTCGGTAGAGACCACTGTCGTAGTATCCCTACTCGTTGTAACGCCTTCAGTAGTTGTTTCTACTGATGCAACCGATGAAGTAGATTCTACAGTTGAAGCAGCTGCAGTTGATGCAGCTACGGTTGCAGTACTTGTGGTGGCAGCCTTAGATGTCACCTCTTCAGACACAATAGTAGATGTTGGTACTTCGGTAGAGACCACTGTCGTAGTATCCTTACTCGTGTTAACGCCTTCAGTAGTTATTTCTGCTGATGCAACCGATGAAATAGATTCGGCAGTTGATGCAGCTACAGTTGCAGAACTTGTGGTGGCAGCCTTAGATGTCACCTCTTCAGACACAATAGTAGATGTTGGTACTTCGGTAGAGACCACTGGCGTGGTATCCCTACTCGTTGTAACGCCTTCAGTAGTTGTTTCTACTGATGCAACCGATGAAGTAGATTCGGCAGTTGATGCAGCTACAGTTGCAGAACTTGTGGTGGCAGCCTTAGATGTCACCTCTTCAGACACAATAGTAGATGTTGGTACTTCGGTAGAGACCACTGTCGTAGTATCCCTGCTCGTGGTAACGCCTTCAGTAGTTATTTCTGCTGATGCCACCGATGAAGTAGATTCGGCAGTTGATGCAGCTACAGTTGCAGAACTTGTGGTGGCAGCCTTAGATGTCACCTCTTCAGACACAATAGTAGATGTTGGTACTTCGGTAGAGACCACTGGCGTGGTATCCCTACTCGTTGTAACGCCTTCAGTAGTTGTTTCTACTGATGCAACCGATGAAGTAGATTCTACAGTTGATGCAGCTACAGTTGCAGAACTTGTGGTGGCAGCCTTAGATATCACCTCTTCAGACACAATAGTAGATGTTGGTACTTCGGTAGAGACCACTGGCGTGGTATCCCTACTCGTTGTAACGCCTTCAGTAGTTGCTTCTACTGATGCAACCGATGAAGTAGATTCTACAGTTGATGCAGCTACAGTTGCAGAACTGGTGGTGGCAGCCTTAGATGTCACCTCTTCAGACACAATAGTAGATGTTGGTACTTCAGTAGAGACCACTGTCGTAGTATCCCTACTCGTGGTAACGCCTTCAGTAGTTATTTCTGCTGATGCAACCGATGAAGTAGATTCGGCAGTTGATGCAGCTACAGTTGCAGAACTTGTGGTGGCAGCCTTAGATGTCACCTCTTCAGACACAATAGTAGATGTTGGTACTTCGGTAGAGACCACTGGCGTGGTATCCCTTCTCGTTGCAACGCCTTCAGTAGTTGTTTCTACTGATGCAACCGATGAAGTAGATTCGGCAGTTGATGCAGCTACAGTTGCAGAACTTGTGGTGGCAGCCTTAGATGTCACCTCTTCAGACACAATAGTAGATGTTGGTACTTCGGTAGAGACCACTGTCGTAGTATCCCTACTCGTGGTAACGCCTTCAGTAGTTATTTCTGCTGATGCAACCGATGAAGTAGATTCGGCAGTTGATGCAGCTACAGTTGCAGAACTGGTGGTGGCAGCCTTAGATGTCACCTCTTCAGACACAATAGTAGATGTTGGTACTTCGGTAGAGACCACTGGCGTGGTATCCCTACTCGTTGTAACGCCTTCAGTAGTTGTTTCTACTGATGCAACCGATGAAGTAGATTCGGCAGTTGATGCAGCTACAGTTGCAGAACTTGTGGTGGCAGCCTTAGATGTCACCTCTTCAGACACAATAGTGGATGTTGGTACTTCGGTAGAGACCACTGTCGTAGTATCCCTACTCGTGGTAACGCCTTCAGTAGTTATTTCTGCTGATGCAACCGATGAAGTAGATTCGGCAGTTGATGCAGCTACAGTTGCAGAACTTGTGGTGGCAGCCTTAGATGTCACCTCTTCAGACACAATAGTAGATGTTGGTACTTCGGTAGAGACCACTGGCGTGGTATCCCTACTCGTTGTAACGCCTTCAGTAGTTGTTTCTACTGATGCAACCGATGAAGTAGATTCGGCAGTTGATGCAGCTACAGTTGCAGAACGTGTGGTGGCAGCCTTAGATGTCACCTCTTCAGACACAATAGTAGATGTTGGTACTTCGGTAGAGACCACTGTCGTAGTATCCCTACTCGTGGTAACGCCTTCAGTAGTTATTTCTGCTGATGCAACCGATGAAGTAGATTCGGCAGTTGATGCAGCTACAGTTGCAGAACTTGTGGTGGCAGCCTTAGATGTCACCTTTTCAGACACAATAGTAGATGTTGGTACTTCGGTAGAGACCACTGGCGTGGTATCCCTACTCGTTGTAACGCCTTCAGTAGTTGTTTCTACTGATGCAACCGATGAAGTAGATTCGGCAGTTGATGCAGCTACAGTTGCAGAACTTGTGGTGGCAGCCTTAGATGTCACCTCTTCAGACACAATAGTAGATGTTGGTACTTCGGTAGAGACCACTGTCGTAGTATCCCTACTCGTGGTAACGCCTTCAGTAGTTGTTTCTACTGATGCAACCGATGAAGTAGATTCTACAGTTGATGCAGCTACAGTTGCAGAACTGGTGGTGGCAGCCTTAGATGTCACCTCTTCAGACACAATAGTAGATGTTGGTACTTCGGTAGAGACCACTGTCGTAGTATCCCTACTCGTGGTAACGCCTTCAGTAGTTATTTCTGCTGATGCAACCGATGAAGTAGATTCGGGAGTTGATGCAGCTACAGTTGCAGAACTTGTGGTGGCAGCCTTAGATGTCACCTCTTCAGACACAATAGTAGATGTTGGTACTTCGGTAGAGACCACTGGCGTGGTATCCCTACTCGTTGTAACGCCTTCAGCAGTTGTTTCTACTGATGCAACCGATGAAGTAGATTCGGGAGTTGATGCAGCTACAGTTGCAGAACTTGTGGTGGCAGCCTTAGATGTCACCTCTTCAGACACAATAGTAGATGTTGGTACTTCGGTAGAGACCACTGGCGTGGTATCCCTACTCGTTGTAACGCCTTCAGCAGTTGTTTCTACTGATGCAACCGATGAAGTAGATTCGGCTGTTGATGCAGCTACAGTTGCAGAACTTGTGGTGGCAGCCTTAGATGTCACCTCTTCAGACACAATAGTAGATGTTGGTACTTCGGTAGAGACCACTGTCGTAGTATCCCTACTCGTGGTAACGCCTTCAGTAGTTATTTCTGCTGATGCAACCGATGAAGTATATTCGGCAGTTGATGCAGCTACAGTTGCAGAACTTGTGGTGGCAGCCTTAGATGTCACCTCTTCAGACACAATAGTAGATGTTGGTACTTCGGTAGAGACCACTGGCGTGGTATCCCTACTCGTTGTAACGCCTTCAGTAGTTGTTTCTACTGATGCAACCGATGAAGTAGATTCGGCAGTTGATGCAGCTATAGTTGCAGAACTTGTGGTGGCAGCATTATATGTCACCTTTTCAGACACAATAGTAGATGTTGCTACTTCGGTAGAGACCACTGTCGTAGTATCCCTACTCGTGGTAACGCCTTCAGTAGTTATTTCTGCTGATGCAACCGATGAAGTAGATTCGGCAGTTGATGCAGCTACAGTTGCAGAACTTGTGGTGGCAGCCTTAGATGTCACCTCTTCAGACACAATAGTAGATGTTGGTACTTCGGTAGAGACCACTGGCGTGGTATCCCTATTCGTTGTAACGCCTTCAGTAGTTGTTTCTACTGATGCAACCGATGAAGTAGATTCGGCAGTTGATGCAGCTACAGTTGCAGAACTTGTGGTGGCAGCCTTAGATGTCACCTCTTCAGACACAATAGTAGATGTTGGTACTTCGGTAGAGACCACTGTCGTAGTATCCCTACTCGTGGTAACGCCTTCAGTAGTTATTTCTGCTGATGCAACCGATGAAGTAGATTCGGCAGTTGATGCAGCTACAGTTGCAGAACTTGTGGTGGCAGCCTTAGATGTCACCTCTTCAGACACAATAGTAGATGTTGGTACTTCGGTAGAGACCACTGTCGTAGTATCCCTACTCGTGGTAACGCCTTCAGTAGTTGTTTCTACTGATGCAACCGATGAAGTAGATTCTACAGTTGATGCAGCTACAGTTGCAGAACTGGTGGTGGCAGCCTTAGATGTCACCTCTTCAGACACAATAGTAGATGTTGGTACTTCGGTAGAGACCACTGTCGTAGTATCCCTACTCGTGGTAACGCCTTCAGTAGTTATTTCTGCTGATGCAACCGATGAAGTAGATTCGGGAGTTGATGCAGCTACAGTTGCAGAACTTGTGGTGGCAGCCTTAGATGTCACCTCTTCAGACACAATAGTAGATGTTGGTACTTCGGTAGAGACCACTGGCGTGGTATCCCTACTCGTTGTAACGCCTTCAGCAGTTGTTTCTACTGATGCAACCGATGAAGAAGATTCGGCAGTTGATGCAGCTACAGTTGCAGAACTTGTGGTGGCAGCCTTAGATGTCACCTCTTCAGACACAATAGTAGATGTTGGTACTTCGGTAGAGACCACTGTCGTAGTATCCCTACTCGTGGTAACGCCTTCAGTAGTTATTTCTGCTGATGCAACCGATGAAGTATATTCAGGAGTTGATGCAGCTACAGTTGCAGAACTTGTGGTGGCAGCCTTAGATGTCACCTCTTCAGACACAATAGTAGATGTTGGTACTTCGGTAGAGACCACTGGCGTGGTATCCCTACTCGTTGTAACGCCTTCAGCAGTTGTTTCTACTGATGCAACCGATGAAGTAGATTCGGCAGTTGATGCAGCTACAGTTGCAGAACTTGTGGTGGCAGCCTTAGATGTCACCTCTTCAGACACAATAGTAGATGTTGGTACTTCGGTAGAGACCACTGTCGTAGTATCCCTACTCGTGGTAACGCCTTCAGTAGTTATTTCTGCTGATGCAACCGATGAAGTAGATTCGGCAGTTGATGCAGCTACAGTTGCAGAACTTGTGGTGGCAGCCTTAGATGTCACCTCTTCAGACACAATAGTAGATGTTGGTACTTCGGTAGAGACCACTGGCGTGGTATCCCTACTCGTTGTAACGCCTTCAGTAGTTGTTTCTACTGATGCAACCGATGAAGTAGATTCGGCAGTTGATGCAGCTACAGTTGCAGAACGTGTGGTGGCAGCCTTAGATGTCACCTCTTCAGACACAATAGTAGATGTTGGTACTTCGGTAGAGACCACTGTCGTAGTATCCCTACTCGTGGTAACGCCTTCAGTAGTTATTTCTGCTGATGCAACCGATGAAGTAGATTCGGCAGTTGATGCAGCTACAGTTGCAGAACTTGTGGTGGCAGCCTTAGATGTCACCTTTTCAGACACAATAGTAGATGTTGGTACTTCGGTAGAGACCACTGGCGTGGTATCCCTACTCGTTGTAACGCCTTCAGTAGTTGTTTCTACTGATGCAACCGATGAAGTAGATTCGGCAGTTGATGCAGCTACAGTTGCAGAACTTGTGGTGGCAGCCTTAGATGTCACCTCTTCAGACACAATAGTAGATGTTGGTACTTCGGTAGAGACCACTGTCGTAGTATCCCTACTCGTGGTAACGCCTTCAGTAGTTGTTTCTACTGATGCAACCGATGAAGTAGATTCTACAGTTGATGCAGCTACAGTTGCAGAACTGGTGGTGGCAGCCTTAGATGTCACCTCTTCAGACACAATAGTAGATGTTGGTACTTCGGTAGAGACCACTGTCGTAGTATCCCTACTCGTGGTAACGCCTTCAGTAGTTATTTCTGCTGATGCAACCGATGAAGTAGATTCGGGAGTTGATGCAGCTACAGTTGCAGAACTTGTGGTGGCAGCCTTAGATGTCACCTCTTCAGACACAATAGTAGATGTTGGTACTTCGGTAGAGACCACTGGCGTGGTATCCCTACTCGTTGTAACGCCTTCAGCAGTTGTTTCTACTGATGCAACCGATGAAGTAGATTCGGCAGTTGATGCAGCTACAGTTGCAGAACTTGTGGTGGCAGCCTTAGATGTCACCTCTTCAGACACAATAGTAGATGTTGGTACTTCGGTAGAGACCACTGGCGTGGTATCCCTATTCGTTGTAACGCCTTCAGTAGTTGTTTCTACTGATGCAACCGGTGAAGTAGATTCGGCAGTTGATGCAGCTACAGTTGCAGAACTTGTGGTGGCAGCCTTAGATGTCACCTCTTCAGACACAATAGTAGATGTTGGTACTTCGGTAGATACCACTGTCGTAGTATCCCTACTCGTGGTAACGCCTTCAGTAGTTATTTCTGCTGATGCAACCGATGAAGTAGATTCGGCAGTTGATGCAGCTACAGTTGCAGAACTTGTGGTGGCAGCCTTAGATGTCACCTCTTCAGACACAATAGTAGATGTTGGTACTTCGGTAGAGACCACGCCTTCAGTAGTTGTTTCTACTGATGCAACCGATAAAGTAGATTCGGCAGTTGATGCAACTACAGTTGATGCAACTACAGTTGCAGAACTTGTGGTGGCAGCCTTAGATGTCACCTCTTCAGACACAATAGTAGATGTTGGTACTTCGGTAGAGACCACTGGCGTGGTATCCCTACTCGTTGTAACGCCTTCAGTAGTTGTTTCTACTGATGCAACCGATGAAGTAGATTCGGCAGTTGATGCAGCTACAGTTGCAGAACTTGTGGTGGCAGCCTTAGATGTCACCTCTTCAGACCCAATAGTAGATGTTGGTACTTCGGTAGAGACCACTGTCGTAGTATCCCTACTCGTGGTAACGCCTTCAGCAGTTGTTTCTACTGATGCAACCGATGAAGTAGATTCGGCAGTTGATGCAGCTACAGTTGCAGAACTTGTGGTGGCAGCCTTAGATGTCACCTCTTCAGACACAATAGTAGATGTTGGTACTTCGGTAGAGACCACTGGCGTGGTATCCCTACTCGTTGCAACGCCTTCAGTAGTTGTTTCTACTGATGCAACCGATGAAGTAGATTCGGCAGTTGATGCAGCTACAGTTGCAGAACTTGTGGTGGCAGCCTTAGATGTCACCTCTTCAGACACAATAGTAGATGTTGGTACTTCGGTAGAGACCACTGTCGTAGTATCCCTACTCGTGGTAACGCCTTCAGTAGTTATTTCTGCTGATGCAACCGATGAAGTAGATTCGGCAGTTGATGCAGCTACAGTTGCAGAACTTGTGGTGGCAGCCTTAGATGTCACCTCTTCAGACACAATAGTAGATGTTGCTACTTCGGTAGAGACCACTGGCGTGGTATCCCTACTCGTTGTAACGCCTTCAGTAGTTGTTTCTACTGATGCAACCGATGAAGTAGATTCTACAGTTGATGCAGCTACAGTTGCAGAACTAGTGGTGGCAGCCTCAGATGTCACCTCTTCAGACACAATAGTAGATGTTGGTACTTCGGTAGAGACCACTGTCGTAGTATCCCTACTCGTGGTAACGCCTTCAGTAGTTATTTCTGCTGATGCAACCGATGAAGTAGATTCGGCAGTTGATGCAGCTACAGTTGCAGAACTTGTGGTGGCAGCCTTAGATGTCACCTCTTCATACACAATAGTAGATGTTGGTACTTCGGTAGAGACCACTGTCGTAGTATCCCTACTCGTGGTAACGCCTTCAGTAGTTATTTCTGCTGATGCAACCGATGAAGTAGATTCGGCAGTTGATGCAGCTACAGTTGCAGAACTTGTGGTGGCAGCCTTAGATGTCACCTCTTCAGACACAATAGTAGATGTTGGTACTTCGGTAGAGACCACTGGCGTGGTATCCCTACTCGTGGTAACGCCTTCAGTAGTTATTTCTACTGATGCAACCGATGAAGTAGATTCGGCAGTTGATGCAGCTACAGTTGCAGAACTTGTGGTGGCAGCCTTAGATGTCACCTCTTCAGACACAATAGTAGATGTTGGTACTTCGGAAGAGACCACTGTCGTAGTATCCCTACTCGTGGTAACGCCTTCAGTAGTTATTTCTGCTGATGCAACCGATGAAGTAGATTCGGCAGTTGATGCAGCTACAGTTGCAGAACTTGTGGTGGCAGCCTTAGATGTCACCTCTTCAGACACAATAGTAGATGTTGGTACTTCGGTAGAGACCACTGGCGTGGTATCCCTACTCGTTGTAACGCCTTCAGTAGTTGTTTCTACTGATGCAACCGATGAAGTAGATTCGGCAGTTGATGCAGCTACAGTTGCAGAATTTGTGGTGGCAGCCTTAGATGTCACCTCTTCAGACACAATAGTAGATGTTGGTACTTCGGTAGAGACCACTGTCGTAGTATCCCTACTCGTGGTAACGCCTTCAGTAGTTATTTCTGCTGATGCAACCGATGAAGTAGATTCGGCAGTTGATGCAGCTACAGTTGCAGAACTTGTGGTGGCAGCCTTAGATGTCACCTCTTCAGACACAATAGTAGATGTTGGTACTTCGGTAGAGACCACTGGCGTGGTATCCCTATTCGTTGTAACGCCTTCAGTAGTTGTTTCTACTGATACAACCGGTGAAGTAGATTCGGCAGTTGATGCAGCTACAGTTGCAGAACTTGTGGTGGCAGCCTTAGATGTCACCTCTTCAGACACAATAGTAGATGTTGGTACTTCGGTAGATACCACTGTCGTAGTATCCCTACTCGTGGTAACGCCTTCAGTAGTTATTTCTGCTGATGCAACCGATGAAGTAGATTCGGCAGTTGATGCAGCTACAGTTGCAGAACTTGTGGTGGCAGCCTTAGATGTCACCTCTTCAGACACAATAGTAGATGTTGGTACTTCGGTAGAGACCACGCCTTCAGTAGTTGTTTCTACTGATGCAACCGATAAAGTAGATTCGGCAGTTGATGCAACTACAGTTGATGCAACTACAGTTGCAGAACTTGTGGTGGCAGCCTTAGATGTCACCTCTTCAGACACAATAGTAGATGTTGGTACTTCGGTAGAGACCACTGTCGTAGTATCCCTACTCGTGGTAACGCCTTCAGTAGTTATTTCTGCTGATGCAACCGATGAAGTAGATTCGGCAGTTGATGCAGCTACAGTTGCAGAACTTGTGGTGGCAGCCTTAGATGTCACCTCTTCAGACACAATAGTAGATGTTGCTACTTCGGTAGAGACCACTGGCGTGGTATCCCTACTCGTTGTAACGCCGTCAGTAGTTGTTTCTACTGATGCAACCGATGAAGTAGATTCGGCAGTTGATGCAGCTACAGTTGCAGAACTTGTGGTGGCAGCCTTAGATGTCACCTCTTCAGACACAATAGTAGATGTTGGTACTTCGGTAGAGACCACTGTCGTAGTATCCCTACTCGTGGTAACGCCTTCAGAAGTTATTTCTGCTGATGCAACCGATGAACTAGATTCGGCAGTTGATGCAGCTACAGTTGCAGAACTTGTGGTGGCAGCCTTAGATGTCACCTCTTCAGACACAATAGTAGATGTTGGTACTTCGGTAGAGACCACGCCTTCAGTAGTTGTTTCTACTGATGCAACCGATAAAGTAGATTCGGCAGTTGATGCAACTACAGTTGATGCAACTACAGTTGCAGAACTTGTGGTGGCAGCCTTAGATGTCACCTCTTCAGACACAATAGTAGATGTTGGTACTTCGGTAGAGACCACTGTCGTAGTATCCCTACTCGTGGTAACGCCTTCAGTAGTTATTTCTGCTGATGCAACCGATGAAGTAGATTCGGCAGTTGATGCAGCTACAGTTGCAGAACTTGTGGTGGCAGCCTTAGATGTCACCTCTTCAGACACAATAGTAGATGTTGCTACTTCGGTAGAGACCACTGGCGTGGTATCCCTACTCGTTGTAACGCCGTCAGTAGTTGTTTCTACTGATGCAACCGATGAAGTAGATTCGGCAGTTGATGCAGCTACAGTTGCAGAACTTGTGGTGGCAGCCTTAGATGTCACCTCTTCAGACACAATAGTAGATGTTGGTACTTCGGTAGAGACCACTGTCGTAGTATCCCTACTCGTGGTAACGCCTTCAGAAGTTATTTCTGCTGATGCAACCGATGAACTAGATTCGGCAGTTGATGCAGCTACAGTTGCAGAACTTGTGGTGGCAGCCTTAGATGTCACCTCTTCAGACACAATAGTAGATGTTGGTACTTCGGTAGAGACCACTAGCGTGGTATCCCTACTCGTTGTAACGCCTTCAGTAGTTGTTTCTACTGATGCAACCGATGAAGTAGATTCGGCAGTTGATGCAACTACAGTTGCAGAACTTGTGGTGGCAGCCTTAGATGTCACCTCTTCAGACACAATAGTAGATGTTGGTACTTCGGTAGAGACCACTGGCGTGGTATCCCTACTCGTTGTAACGCCTTCAGTAGTTGTTTCTACTGATGCAACCGATGAAGTAGATTCGGCAGTTGATGCAGCTACAGTTGCAGAACTTGTGGTGGCAGCCTTAGATGTCACCTCTTCAGACCCAATAGTAGATGTTGATACTTCGGTAGAGACCACTGTCGTAGTATCCCTACTCGTGGTAACGCCTTCAGTAGTTATTTCTGCTGATGCAACCGATGAAGTAGATTCGGCAGTTGATGCAGCTACAGTTGCAGAACTTGTGGTGGCAGCCTTAGATGTCACCTCTTCAGACACAATAGTAGATGTTGGTACTTCGGTAGACACCACTGGCGTGGTATCCCTACTCGTTGTAACGCCTTCAGTAGTTGTTTCTACTGATGCAACCGATGAAGTAGATTCGGCAGTTGATGCAGCTACAGTTGCAGAACTTGTGGTGGCAGCCTTAGATGTCACCTCTTCAGACACAATAGTAGATGTTGGTACTTCGGTAGAGACCACTGTCGTAGTATCCCTACTCGTGGTAACGCCTTCAGTAGTTATTTCTGCTGATGCAAACGATGAAGTAGATTCGGCAGTTGATGCAGCTACAGTTGCAGAACTTGTGGTGGCAGCCTTAGATGTCACCTCTTCAGACACAATAGTAGATGTTGGTACTTCGGTAGAGACCACTGGCGTGGTATCCCTATTCGTTGTAACGCCTTCAGTAGTTGTTTCTACTGATGCAACCGGTGAAGTAGATTCGGCAGTTGATGCAGCTACAGTTGCAGAACTTGTGGTGGCAGCCTTAGATGTCACCTCTTCAGACACAATAGTAGATGTTGGTACTTCGGTAGATACCACTGTCGTAGTATCCCTACTCGTGGTAACGCCTTCAGTAGTTATTTCTGCTGATGCAACCGATGAAGTAGATTCGGCAGTTGATGCAGCTACAGTTGCAGAACTTGTGGTGGCAGCCTTAGATGTCACCTCGTCAGACACAATAGTAGATGTTGGTACTTCGGTAGAGACCACTGGCGTGGTATCCCTATTCGTTGTAACGCCTTCAGTAGTTGTTTCTACTGATGCAACCGATGAAGTAGATTCGGCAGTTGATGCAACTACAGTTGCAGAACTTGTGGTGGCAGCCTTAGATGTCACCTCTTCAGACACAATAGTAGATGTTGGTACTTCGGTAGAGACCACTGTCGTTGTATCCCTACTCGTGGTAACGCCTTCAGTAGTTATTTCTGCTGATGCAACCGATGAAGTAGATTCGGCAGTTGATGCAGCTACAGTTGCAGAACTTGTGGTGGCAGCCTTAGATGTCACCTCTTCAGACACAATAGTAGATGTTGCTACTTCGGTAGAGACCACTGGCGTGGTATCCCTACTCGTTGTAACGCCGTCAGTAGTTGTTTCTACTGATGCAACCGATGAAGTAGATTCGGCAGTTGATGCAGCTACAGTTGCAGAACTTGTGGTGGCAGCCTTAGATGTCACTTCTTCAGACACAATAGTAGATGTTGGTACTTCGGTAGAGACCACTGTCGTAGTATCCCTACTCGTGGTAACGCCTTCAGTAGTTATTTCTGCTGATGCAACCGATGAAGTAGATTCGGCAGTTGATGCAGCTACAGTTGCAGAACTTGTGGTGGCAGCCTTAGATGTCACCTCTTCAGACACAATAGTAGATGTTGGTACTTCGGTAGAGACCACGCCTTCAGTAGTTGTTTCTACTGATGCAACCGATAAAGTAGATTCGGCAGTTGATGCAACTACAGTTGATGCAACTACAGTTGCAGAACTTGTGGTGGCAGCCTTAGATGTCACCTCTTCAGACACAATAGTAGATGTTGGTACTTCGGTAGAGACCACTGTCGTAGTATCCCTACTCGTGGTAACGCCTTCAGTAGTTATTTCTGCTGATGCAACCGATGAAGTAGATTCGGCAGTTGATGCAGCTACAGTTGCAGAACTTGTGGTGGCAGCCTTAGATGTCACCTCTTCAGACACAATAGTAGATGTTGCTACTTCGGTAGAGACCACTGGCGTGGTATCCCTACTCGTTGTAACGCCGTCAGTAGTTGTTTCTACTGATGCAACCGATGAAGTAGATTCGGCAGTTGATGCAGCTACAGTTGCAGAACTTGTGGTGGCAGCCTTAGATGTCACCTCTTTAGACACAATAGTAGATGTTGGTACTTCGGTAGAGACCACTGTCGTAGTATCCCTACTCGTGGTAACACCTTCAGAAGTTATTTCTGCTGATGCAACCGATGAACTAGATTCGGCAGTTGATGCAGCTACAGTTGCAGAACTTGTGGTGGCAGCCTTAGATGTCACCTCTTCAGACACAATAGTAGATGTTGGTACTTCGGTAGAGACCACTAGCGTGGTATCCCTACTCGTTGTAACGCCTTCAGTAGTTGTTTCTACTGATGCAACCGATGAAGTAGATTCGGCAGTTGATGCAACTACAGTTGCAGAACTTGTGGTGGCAGCCTTAGATGTCACCTCTTCAGACACAATAGTAGATGTTGGTACTTCGGTAGAGACCACTGGCGTGGTATCCCTACTCGTTGTAACGCCTTCAGTAGTTGTTTCTACTGATGCAACCGATGAAGTAGATTCGGCAGTTGATGCAGCTACAGTTGCAGAACTTGTGGTGGCAGCCTTAGATGTCACCTCTTCAGACCCAATAGTAGATGTTGATACTTCGGTAGAGACCACTGTCGTAGTATCCCTACTCGTGGTAACGCCTTCAGTAGTTATTTCTGCTGATGCAACCGATGAAGTAGATTCGGCAGTTGATGCAGCTACAGTTGCAGAACTTGTGGTGGCAGCCTTAGATGTCACCTCTTCAGACACAATAGTAGATGTTGGTACTTCGGTAGACACCACTGGCGTGGTATCCCTACTCGTTGTAACGCCTTCAGTAGTTGTTTCTACTGATGCAACCGATGAAGTAGATTCGGCAGTTGATGCAGCTACAGTTGCAGAACTTGTGGTGGCAGCCTTAGATGTCACCTCTTCAGACACAATAGTAGATGTTGGTACTTCGGTAGAGACCACTGTCGTAGTATCCCTACTCGTGGTAACGCCTTCAGTAGTTATTTCTGCTGATGCAAACGATGAAGTAGATTCGGCAGTTGATGCAGCTACAGTTGCAGAACTTGTGGTGGCAGCCTTAGATGTCACCTCTTCAGACACAATAGTAGATGTTGGTACTTCGGTAGAGACCACTGGCGTGGTATCCCTATTCGTTGTAACGCCTTCAGTAGTTGTTTCTACTGATGCAACCGGTGAAGTAGATTCGGCAGTTGATGCAGCTACAGTTGCAGAACTTGTGGTGGCAGCCTTAGATGTCACCTCTTCAGACACAATAGTAGATGTTGGTACTTCGGTAGATACCACTGTCGTAGTATCCCTACTCGTGGTAACGCCTTCAGTAGTTATTTCTGCTGATGCAACCGATGAAGTAGATTCGGCAGTTGATGCAGCTACAGTTGCAGAACTTGTGGTGGCAGCCTTAGATGTCACCTCGTCAGACACAATAGTAGATGTTGGTACTTCGGTAGAGACCACTGGCGTGGTATCCCTATTCGTTGTAACGCCTTCAGTAGTTGTTTCTACTGATGCAACCGATGAAGTAGATTCGGCAGTTGATGCAACTACAGTTGCAGAACTTGTGGTGGCAGCCTTAGATGTCACCTCTTCAGACACAATAGTAGATGTTGGTACTTCGGTAGAGACCACTGTCGTTGTATCCCTACTCGTGGTAACGCCTTCAGTAGTTATTTCTGCTGATGCAACCGATGAAGTAGATTCGGCAGTTGATGCAGCTACAGTTGCAGAACTTGTGGTGGCAGCCTTAGATGTCACCTCTTCAGACACAATAGTAGATGTTGCTACTTCGGTAGAGACCACTGGCGTGGTATCCCTACTCGTTGTAACGCCGTCAGTAGTTGTTTCTACTGATGCAACCGATGAAGTAGATTCGGCAGTTGATGCAGCTACAGTTGCAGAACTTGTGGTGGCAGCCTTAGATGTCACTTCTTCAGACACAATAGTAGATGTTGGTACTTCGGTAGAGACCACTGTCGTAGTATCCCTACTCGTGGTAACGCCTTCAGTAGTTATTTCTGCTGATGCAACCGATGAAGTAGATTCGGCAGTTGATGCAGCTACAGTTGCAGAACTTGTGGTGGCAGCCTTAGATGTCACCTCTTCAGACACAATAGTAGATGTTGGTACTTCGGTAGAGACCACTGGCGTAGTATCCCTACTCGTTGTAACGCCTTCAGTAGTTGTTTCTACTGATGCAACCGATGAAGTAGATTCGGCAGTTGATGCAACTACAGTTGCAGAACTTGTGGTGGCAGCCTTAGATGTCACCTCTTCAGACACAATAGTAGATGTTGGTACTTCGGTAGAGACCACTGTCGTAGTATCCCTACTCGTGGTAACGCCTTCAGTAGTTATTTCTGCTGATGCAACCGATGAAGTAGATTCGGCAGTTGATGCAGCTACAGTTGCAGAACTTGTGGTGGCAGCCTTAGATGTCACCTCTTCAGACACAATAGTAGATGTTGGTACTTCGGTAGAGACCACTGGCGTGGTATCCCTACTCGTTGTAACGCCTTCAGTAGTTGTTTCTACTGATGCAACCGATGAAGTAGATTCGGCAGTTGATGCAGCTACAGTTGCAGAACTTGTTATGGCAGCCTTAGATGTCACCTCTTCAGACACAATAGTAGATGTTGGTACTTCGGTAGAGACCACTGTCGTAGTATCCCTACTCGTGGTAACGCCTTCAGTAGTTATTTCTGCTGATGCAACCGATGAAGTAGATTCGGCAGTTGATGCAGCTACAGTTGCAGAACTTGTGGTGGCAGCCTTAATAGATGTCACCTCTTCAGACACAATAGTAGATGTTGGTATTTCGGTAGAGACCACTGGCGTGGTATCCCTACTCGTTGTAACGCCTTCAGTAGTTGTTTCTACTGATGCAACCGATGAAGTAGATTCGGCAGTTGATGCAGCTACAGTTGCAGAACTTGTGGTGGCAGCCTCAGATGTCACCTCTTCAGACACAATAGTAGATGTTGGTACTTCGGTAGAGACCACTGTCGTAGTATCCCTACTCGTGGTAACGCCTTCAGTAGTTATTTCTGCTGATGCAACCGATGAAGTAGATTCGGCAGTTGATGCAGCTACACTTGCAGAACTTGTGGTGGCAGCCTTAGATGTCACCTCTTCAGACACAATAGTAGATGTTAGTACTTCGGTAGAGACCACTGGCGTGGTATCCCTACTCGTTGTAACGCCTTCAGTAGTTGTTTCTACTGATGCAACCGATGAAGTAGATTCGGCAGTTGATGCAGCTACAGTTGCAGAACTTGTGGTGGCAGCCTTAGATGTCACCTCTTCAGACCCAATAGTAGATGTTGGTACTTTGGTAGAGACCACTGTCGTAGTATCCCTACTCGTGGTAACGCCTTCAGTAGTTATTTCTGCTGATGCAACCGATGAAGTAGATTCGGCAGTTGATGCAGCTACAGTTGCAGAACTTGTGGTGGCAGCCTTAGATGTCACCTCTTCAGACACAATAGTAGATGTTGGTACTTCGGTAGAGACCACTGGCGTGGTATCCCTACTCGTTGTAACGCCTTCAGTAGTTGTTTCTACTGATGCAACCGATGAAGTAGATTCGGCAGTTGATGCAGCTACAGTTGCAGAACTTGTGGTGGCAGCCTTAGATGTCACCTCTTCAGACACAATAGTAGATGTTGGTACTTCGGTAGAGACCACTGGCGTGGTATCCCTACTCGTTGTAACGCCTTCAGTAGTTGTTTCTACTGATGCAACCGATGAAGTAGATTCGGCAGTTGATGCAGCTACAGTTGCAGAACTTGTTATGGCAGCCTTAGATGTCACCTCTTCAGACACAATAGTAGATGTTGGTACTTCGGTAGAGACCACTGTCGTAGTATCCCTACTCGTGGTAACGCCTTCAGTAGTTATTTCTGCTGATGCAACCGATGAAGTAGATTCGGCAGTTGATGCAGCTACAGTTGCAGAACTTGTGGTGGCAGCCTTAATAGATGTCACCTCTTCAGACACAATAGTAGATGTTGGTATTTCGGTAGAGACCACTGGCGTGGTATCCCTACTCGTTGTAACGCCTTCAGTAGTTGTTTCTACTGATGCAACCGATGAAGTAGATTCGGCAGTTGATGCAGCTACAGTTGCAGAACTTGTGGTGGCAGCCTCAGATGTCACCTCTTCAGACACAATAGTAGATGTTGGTACTTCGGTAGAGACCACTGTCGTAGTATCCCTACTCGTGGTAACGCCTTCAGTAGTTATTTCTGCTGATGCAACCGATGAAGTAGATTCGGCAGTTGATGCAGCTACACTTGCAGAACTTGTGGTGGCAGCCTTAGATGTCACCTCTTCAGACACAATAGTAGATGTTAGTACTTCGGTAGAGACCACTGGCGTGGTATCCCTACTCGTTGTAACGCCTTCAGTAGTTGTTTCTACTGATGCAACCGATGAAGTAGATTCGGCAGTTGATGCAGCTACAGTTGCAGAACTTGTGGTGGCAGCCTTAGATGTCACCTCTTCAGACCCAATAGTAGATGTTGGTACTTTGGTAGAGACCACTGTCGTAGTATCCCTACTCGTGGTAACGCCTTCAGTAGTTATTTCTGCTGATGCAACCGATGAAGTAGATTCGGCAGTTGATGCAGCTACAGTTGCAGAACTTGTGGTGGCAGCCTTAGATGTCACCTCTTCAGACACAATAGTAGATGTTGGTACTTCGGTAGAGACCACTGGCGTGGTATCCCTACTCGTTGTAACGCCTTCAGTAGTTGTTTCTACTGATGCAACCGATGAAGTAGATTCGGCAGTTGATGCAGCTACAGTTGCAGAACTTGTGGTGGCAGCCTTAGATGTCACCTCTTCAGACACAATAGTAGATGTTGGTACTTCGGTAGAGACCACTGTCGTAGTATCCCTACTCGTGGTAACGCCTTCAGTAGTTATTTCTGCTGATGCAACCGATGAAGTAGATTCGGCAGTTGATGCAGCTACAGTTGCAGAACTTGTGGTGGCAGCCTTAGATGTCACCTCTTCAGACACAATAATAGATGTTGGTACTTCGGTAGAAAACACTGTCGTAGTATCCCTACTCGTGGTAACACCTTCAGTAGTTATTTCTGCTGATGTAACCGATGAAGTAGATTCGGATGTTACAATGTTAGTAGTTGTTGCATCAGAACGTGGTTTTGCAGACGACACCGTAGCAGTAGTTAGTGATTCTCCGAGAGTTGTAACATCTTCGCGTCTTGTAGTTTCGGTCGTTTCCCGCAAAGTCGATGATGCGGCTTCAACTGTAGTTGGTTGTTCAGATGTTGCAATATCTACAGTTGTAATGATATTGGTAGTACCTTCAAAAGTTGTTGATAATGTTGTGGCTATTTCACCAGTTGCTGCAGCAATCGAAGTTACTTCTGAAAGGAAACAAAATATGTTTCAATCACTATTGATCAATTGACAGTGTTTACGCACCCGATCATCTGATGGGCTTAGGTTTACAATGCCATCCTATTTCATCGTTAAGGGCTCAGCAGACTCCACAACGCTGCAACGCTGAGCGCAAGCGTTGACCACCTCTGACCAATCAGGCTGCGTCATTTTGTTGTGGTGGAGCTTCTACGCTTGTGTGAGAGCGCAAATAGTTCGAGCGTTGTGGAGTCCGTTGAGCCCTTTAGATGGGGTCTGGCTGGATGTTTTCTAGTTTGAATAGGTGGTTGCGTTCGGTTGATGGAAGGTTGGCATATATGGGTGTGTTGAATGTGATTGGTGTGTGTTACATTTCTGGTTGCGGTCTTTATAATATGCATCTTTTTGTAAGTCCCATTGCAAAAGAAATTACTATAGAACGTGTACTCACCATCACTATATTCACATTGAGAGCCTGTGTATCCTGAAGAACAACTGAAAATAAAATAAAACATTCTTGGTGTAAAGTCAAATACATTTTTATAAAGAACATGAGCAAACGCGATCCCCTCATATTAAATCAGCATATGTTAAAAACTCATTTACGTTTGTACTATTAGATGCCTATAATAGTTCCATTTACAAGTGCATCACAGTGTGTCTATTGATGACACTATCATCTACAGATACTTTCAACTAATGATCCGGTTAATACATTGGCCCCCGTTAAACAAAGGCATATTTTTAAACACTGCGTTGAAAAACATGAACAATAATAAGACTCCAGGCCCAGATGGCTTTACAGCAGAATTTTATAAAATGTTTTGGAACGACATTTCCATTTTTCTTTTTCGTTCATTAAATGAAGGGTTCAGGAAAGGCTCTCTCACAAAAGAACAAAAAGCTGGCCATGTTACTCTCCTACCAAAGAGTGATAAACCTCGCCATTTTTTTGAAGAACTGGAGGCCAATATCACTTTTAAATGTTTGATATAAATTGGCATCTGCTTGTATTGCTAACAGAATAAAATCAGTTTTACCAGATCTAATTTCAGAGGACCAACCTGGTTTTGTTCCAAACAGATTGATTGGTGAAAATATTCGCCTTCTATAGGACTTGTTAAATTTAACGGAAATCAAAAAGAAATCCTGGTATGCTATTACTTATAGACTTCGAAAAAGCTTTCGATAACCGTATCACATGATTTTATATATAAAACTATGAAAGCCTTCACCTTTGGTACGGATGTAAAAGGTTTCAAACTCTATATAAAAATGCTTTTTCGTCAGTGTTAATAAATGGGAATATTTCAAAACTGTTTCAAATTCAACGTAGTTGTAGGCAGGGCGATCCTCTATCGCCTTATGTTTTTGTTTTATGTGCGGAAATTCTGGCCTCAATGATTAGAGAAAATCAAAACATAAAAGGGATCAAGATAAATGACATGAATTTTAAAATAACACAATACGCAGATGATACAACTTTAATATTAGATGGTACAGAAAGGTCACTAAAAAGCACATTTGATACTTTGAACATTTTCCGTGAGATGTCTGGTTTAAAAATCAATATAGATAAAACAGTAGCAGTATGGATTGGGTCATATAAAAACAGAATTGCAAAAATGTGTGAAAATGTCAAGATATCCTGGAATTTTGATGGAAATTTTGATGTTTTTAGGAATTTCTTTTAATACTGATTTGACACAAATGGTTGAACAAAACTATGATAAGTCACTTAAATTGATAAAAAAAATGATGAAGTTGGAAAAAAAGGAATCTAACTGTTTTGGGTCGAGTTGTAGTGGTAAAATCTTTGGTCCTACCTAAGTTAAGTTATATTGTTCAAATGCTTCCAAACCCGATCAAAGATTTCATTAAAACGGTTAACGATATAATTTTTAAATATGTATGGGGTGGAAAAGCCAGACAGAATAAAAATATCTCAGTTTATGCAAAATTATGAGAACGGAGGTGTTAAAATGCCAGATGTGTAATCTCATATAAATGCATTGAAAATAAATTGGATTCGAAGGGTTTTGCAAGGTGAAAAAGTTGGATAAAACTGTATAAATGTAGATTATGTTTAAATGCCAAAAAGACGATATTTGTTGTACAGGTTTATTCCAATTTAATGCAACAAAAAATAAGATAGACAACAAGTTCTGGTATGATACTCTATTCTCTTGGTCATCTTTGATATGTATTTTTAACAACGGTGTTTTAGACTTCAATCGCATTGCAAAGCAATACATGTGGTGGAGCGATAAAATGAAGATTGGAGGTAAATCGATAAACTATGCTCATTGGAAGGAAAAGGGTGTTATTTTTATCAATGATTTACTGAAAGAGAATGGGACTTTTATGTCAAAAGACGAGTTTGAAGAAATTTATCAAGTGAAAATCAATTTCCTAGAGTATAATGGTATTGTAAGAGCAATTAAGTCAAACTTCAATATCAGTCAATTAAATGGGTCGAAACTAGTATCACCTTTAGGACCTAGTAACGTGGAACTACTGTTCAAACAGCAAAAAGGTTGTACTTTATTCTACAAAGTCTTTATAGAATCAAAGAAAATGAAACAATCCATTAATAAGTGGCAATTAGATTTTGGTATAGAAAATAGGGAGTGGAAAAAATATGTCTTTTAAATTCTAAGTTTTCCGATGACACAAAGTATAGATGGTTCCAGTCTTTTGCTAAGATGTAATATTAGAGGAGATGACTTATGCACTTTTTGTAAAAAGAACCTCAGAAACAATTACGCATCTTTTCATAACTTATCAAATCTCAAAATCATTCTGGAATATCTTTAAAAGATGGGTAAAAGGTCAAACAAATGTGGACTTGAATGTGAATCCATTAACAATAATTTTTGGACCAAATTTGGATTTCACCCTAACATTGATAATGACAATGGCGAAAGTCCATATTTATAGAGCAAAGATGACAGAAAAACAGCCAGATTTAGACACTTTAGTCTCTGCACTGATTAACGGGATAAGTTTCATTTACATATATTTGTCAATATGTTACCCATGTAAAAAAATGTTTGTAGCGTAAGGTCACTGAGTAAGTGACAGTACTATGTTTACACTCTTTATTCTTTCTCTTTCTTGACAGCTGCTGTATAACAGCTGTCAAGAAAGAGAAAGAATAAAAAAAATATTCAAAAAAATAAAAAATAAAAATACGCTTATATAGCCAAGAAGGGGGTTGCTGCTTGATGCTACCACTTAAATGTTGTTATAAACACAACACCAAAAGTAAGTCCCCCCCTAAACAATTCGTCATAACATCGTAAGATAAAACATTTTACCAATAAAACTTAGTTAGAAATAATCCTATGACTGTTTCCTAAGTGGTGTTTGAAAATGAAAGATGTCCATGACTTCATGGCTGAATGAGCTCAAAAATAAGACAAAAACTGCCCTTCTCTAAAGTCACAACTCACTATGCTAATATCTGAGCCAAGAATGGGATTTACATGGCTGAATGATCATGAATTGATTACACATTACAGTAAATTTTGCTCAGCCACGGGTACTTTTCCATTAGTGAGAAGCAATTAATAAACTTTTGTGACTTTTGAGAAGGGCAGTTTTGTCTTCCATTTGAGCTCATTCAGCCATGAAGTAATGGAAATCTTTCATTTTCAAACATAACAGTGATAGGATTATTTCTAACTAAGTTTTATTGGTAAAATGTTTTATCTTACGATGTTATGACGAATTGTTTAGGGGGGACTTACTTTTGGTGTTGTGTTTATATTACGTATTGCATTGTCTAGCTATCAGTCGCATCACTACATGTTACCGTTTATTTGTCTTTTAGGTATATATATACATGAATCTATTGTTTAAGGGGTGCTTTTGTGATCATCACTGGTGCAACAGACTTAACATTCAGTTACATTAGAATAATATCGGCTAGAATTTGGATGTTTGGATGTTAGAAGTTGAAAGTTCTTGCGGGTACAGTTTAAGTTACATAATCACACAAACATGACAAAGGGCTATCAGTATTAGCTTTTCCAAACTCTGGACATACAAATACACATTTTATCTCTAAGACATTTGGCTATAATACTCGAATGATCTTCTGGTATTGATTGCGTATAATTACCTGCATGTCAATTCAAGTAAAGTACTATCAACCGAACATGTGCCTCCGTTTTCGCAGTAGGTATCAGTGCACACAATGCTTGATGATTCTGGTGATAAAATTGAGATGAACAATGTTAGAATTTGAATTAAATTACAGATTTGACATTTATTGTGGATTTCTTTTTTTTAAATTGGGTCAGTCTGGAATATTAACCAGTGGCAGATCTAGGATTTTTTGACGTTTAGTACTTTCCACGCGGCTATTGGATTTACAGAAACCTTTCCCAATTTTCTAGGTCTATCTCAAGGAATACCGAATCAATAATTGGTATGTTTATATTTTTTAATGCATTTCTCTTCCAAATATGGTAATGAAATCAATTATTTTCACATTTTGAAATAATTTGTTAAATGTCGTCTGCAGACGTGGAAAGTGTTAAAGCGGGCACAAATATATCGATCATCTATTCATTTTTCTATTCATATTTGGGCCTAAGCCTACACCAATGGCTGTGTTTGATAAGGTGCCAAAAATCCCATGAGTAAATAAATAAATCAAAAAGCTAAAAGTGAATATCATTAATATAAGTCGTTATGTTGTTAGTAGTAATTATGCGAAAAATATGCGTCTCACCTTGTATTGAAGACAATGTGGTCACGGTAAGCACGTCCGACCCATCAGTCAAATTTCCGGTGTCAACTTCAGCAGAGAGAACACTCGACAGGTCATCTTCTGTGACAGTTGACGATGTCAGATAGTCTACAGCAAATGCAGCAATGACACTGCCTTCTTTAAAACCCAGGGTTAACGAGGCAACAAAGCCATTCTGGGTACGGGCATGGTTTTGCAGAATATACGCTATCTGTTTATTAAAGTAATTGAGAGAGGCAAAAAACACATATTAGAGGTCAAACGAAAATTTATAGATAAATGGGAAAGCAAGTTAGACATATCCTACAGTTTGAAAAAATGGTCGGTTATTTTTCTGATACCATTCAAATGTACCGAAGATACAAAATTAAGATGGTTCCAATTTCGTCTGACTCATAGAATTTTAGGCGTTAACTCTTTTTTGGGGAAAATAGGGCGGAAAGACTCAAATTTATGCATTTTTTGTAAAGAAACTGAAGAAACCATACTACACCTGTTTTGTGAATGCCCGACCATATTAAATCTATGGGAAAATGTTATGAAATGGATAAAGGAAAAAACAAATATCACCATCATTATGGATAGACAGATTCAACTATTTGGGCTAGCCAACCATAACATGAGTGCTTTAAATGTAATTTTTCTACTATGTCGCTTTTATATATACAAGATCAAAATGAAAGAGGGGCTACCATTTATCGCTTTGTTCCGGGAGGAGGCAAAGCGGTCCTTCTCACTTGAAAAATATATCGCCATAAAAAACGGGAACATTGCGAGTTTTAACAAAAAATGAAATTTCCTCTTACCATTATGGGAAGAGTAGTATATACATCAGCAAAGGACCGTGTAATAATATTTATTTAATTCTCATTGTCGTCTGTATTGTACTAAAAATATTATGAAGAAATGTGATCTATATTATACTTTGTATTGAACATATGAGGACACTGTGAAAAAATAAATAAAAATAAATAAATAAAAAAATAAATAAAAAAAATAAAAAAACGCATATTACAATACACTATAGAGCATAGTTCGTTACAGCCCTACCCATGTCTAGCACTCATTTTGCGTTGTAAGAATTGGGAGTAGAGCGAAAAACACGGAATACAATTTCAACGGGTCGTTCTTCTTGCGTAAGGCAATGCACGATTTGTTCAATAATGCACATATTGAGAAACAATTTTCGCAAATTTGTATGGACCAGAAGTGGTAATGTTGTTCAATTCAGATACGATAAAGTCACCATGATAACGGATGTACGATATGGATGTGGATGTAAAAAATGTAAATCAAATGTATTTTTTAATGTTGTAAATCAGTTGGTTTTATTTCATGAATTATATTGTATGTGGTTTTTATCAATCTCAATATGTCATAGTTGTCCATCTTTTAACCATGTTAACTAGATCCTTGTGTCATTAGTGTCAATTTTTGTGCAGTATTTTAACTTTGTAAATTTATATTTTGTACTATTCCTTTAAACGTATCTAATTTCGATGTATTTTAATTTTCATGGTTTGTGTACAGCGCCTAGAAGCCTTTTGTGTTATGCGCTGTACAAGTTTATTATTATTAATATTATTATGTTTTCATCAAATTAGGTGGTAATATTTTCATCATATTTGATCAAACTCTGTCAATATAAATCTTGTGAATTACTTTTACAGCATACACCTTGTGATATTACAACTTACAATATCGGCGATCGGGAAAGCCAAAGCCTGGTAATCGGACGATGATGGATCCTGTAGATTAGCACTGTAAGTCACTGCCTTCCCGTTCAATTCAGAAACGATAAAGTCACCACGATAACGGATATACGATGTGGCTGTTGTACTGTCATCAGTTGTCATTTCTACAGTGGTACTAATTGATGACGATTCAGAGGTGAGTGTCTTTCCGGTAAACGTTTGATCGCGTTGGGTAACATAGGTTGTAGAGGCTGTCACCTCTTCAGACACAGTAGTAGATGTTGGTACTTCGGAAGATACCACTGTCGTAGTATCCCTACTCGTGGTAACGCCTTCAGTAGTTATTTCTACTGATGCAACCGATGAAGTAGATTCGGCAGTTGATGCAGCTACAGTTGCAGAACTTGTGGTGGCAGCCTTAGATGTCACCTCTTCAGACACAATAGTAGATGTTGGTACTTCGGTAGAGACCACTGTCGTAGTATCCCTACTGGTGGTAACACCTTCAGAAGTTATTTCTGCTGATGCAACCGATGAAGTAGATTCGGCAGTTGATGCAGCTACAGTTGCAGAACTTGTGGTGGCAGCCTTAGATGTCACCTCTTCAGACACAATAGTAGATGTTGGTACTTCGGTAGAGACCACTGTCGTAGTATCCCTACTCGTGGTAACGCCTTCAGTAGTAATTTCTGCGGATGCAACCGATGAAGTAGATTCGGCAGTTGATGCAGCTACAGTTGCAGAACTTGTGGTGGCAGCCTTAGATGTCACCTCTTCAGACACAATAGTAGATGTTGGTACTTCGGTAGAAATCACTGTCGTAGTATCCTTACTCGTGGTAACGCCTTCAGTAGATATTTCTACTGATGCAACCGATGAAGTAGATTCGGCAGTTGATGCAGCTACAGTTGCAGAACTTGTGGTGGCAGCCTTAGATGTCACCTCTTCAGATACAATAGTAGATGTTGGTACTTCGGTAGAGACCACTGTCGTAGTATCCCTACTGGTGGTAACACCTTCAGAAGTTATTTCTGCTGATGCAACCGATGAAGTAGATTCGGCAGTTGATGCAGCTACAGTTGCAGAACTTGTGGTGGCAGTCTTAGATGTCACCTCTTCAGACACAATAGTAGATGTTGGTACTTCGGTAGAGACCACTGTCGTAGCATCCCTACTCGTGGTAACGCCTTCAGTAGTAATTTCTGCTGATGCAACCGATGAAGTAGATTCAGCAGTTGATGCAGCTGCAGTTGATGTCACCTCTTCAGACACAATAGTAGATGTTGGTACTTCGGTAGAGACCACTGTCGTAGTATCCCTACTCGTGGTAACACCTTCAGAAATTATTTCTGCTGATGCAACCGATGAAGTAGATTCGGCAGTTGATGCAGCTACAGTTGCAGAACTTGTGGTGGCAGCCTTAGATGTCACCTCTTCAGACACAATAGTAGATGTTGGTACTTCGGTAGAGACCACTGTCGTAGTATCCCTACTCGTGGTAACGCCTTCAGTAGTTATTTCTGCTGATGCAACCGATGAAGTAGATTCGGCAGTTGATGCAGCTGCAGTTGATGCAGCTACAGTTGCAGAACTTGTGGTGGCAGCCTTAGATGTCACCTCTTCAGACACAATAGTAGATGTTGGTGCTTCGGTAGAGACCACTGTCGTAGTATCCCTACTGGTGGTAACACCTTCAGAAGTTATTTCTGCTGATGCAACCGATGAAGTAGATTCGGCAGTTGATGCAGCTACAGTTGCAGAACTTGTGGTGGCAGCCTTAGATGTCACCTCTTCAGACACAATAGTAGATGTTGGTACTTCGGTAGAGACCACTGTCGTAGTATCCCTACTCGTGGTAACGCCTTCAGTAGTTATTTCTGCTGATGCAACCGATGAAGTAGATTCGGCAGTTGATGCAGCTACAGTTGCAGAACTTGTGGTGGCAGCCTTAGATGTCACCTCTTCAGACACAATAGTAGATGTTGGTACTTCGGTAGAGACCACTGTTGTAGTATCCCTACTCGTGGTAACGCCTTCAGTAGTTATTTCTGCTGATGCAACCGATGAAGTAGATTCGGCAGTTGATGCAGCTACAGTTGCAGAACTTGTGGTGGCAGCCTTAGATGTCACCTCTTCAGACACAATAGTAGATGTTGGTACTTCGGTAGAGACCACTGTCGTAGTATCCCTACTGGTGGTAACACCTTCTGAAGTTAGTTCTGCTGATGCAAACGATGAAGTAGATTCGGCAGTTGATGCAGCTACAGTTGCAGAACTTGTGGTGGCAGCCTTAGATGTCACCTCTTCAGACACAATAGTAGATGTTGGTACTTCGGTAGAGACCACTGTCGTAGTATCCCTACTGGTGGTAACACCTTCAGAAGTTATTTCTGCTGATGCAACCGATGAAGTAGATTCGGCAGTTGATGCAGCTACAGTTGCAGAACTTGTGGTGGCAGCCTTAGATGTCCCCTCTTCAGACACAATAGTAGATGTCGGTACTTCGGTAGAGACCACTGGCGTGGTATCCCTACTCGTTGTAACGCCTTCAGTAGTTGTTTCTACTGATGCAACCGATGAAGTTGATTCGGCAGTTGATGCAGCTACAGTTGCAGAACTTGTGGTGGCAGCCTTAGATGTCACCTCGTCAGACACAATAGTAGATGTTGGTACTTCGGTAGAGACCACTGTCGTAATATCCCTACTGGTGGTAACACCTTCAGAAGTTATATCTGCTGATGCAACCGATGAAGTAGATTCGGCAGTTGAAGCAGCTACAGTTGCAGAACTTGTGGTGGCAGCCTTAGATGTCACCTCGTCAGACACAATAGTAGATGTTGGTACTTCGGTAGAGACCACTGTCGTAATATCCCTACTCGTGGTAACGCCTTCAGTAGTTATTTCTGCTGATGCAACCGATGAAGTAGATTCGGCAGTTGAAGCAGCTACAGTTGCAGAACTTGTGGTGGCAGCCTTAGATGTCACCTCATCAGACACAATAGTAGATGTTGGTACTTCGGTAGAGACCACTGTCGTAGTATCCCTAGTGGTGGTAACACCTGCAGAAGTTATTTCTGCTGATGCAACCGATGAAGTATATTCGGCAGTTGATGCAGCTACAGTTGCAGAACTTGTGGTGGCAGCCTTAGATGTCACCTCTTCAGACACAATAGTAGATGTTGGTACTTCGGTAGAGACCACTGTCGTAGTATCCCTACTCGTGGTAACGCCTTCAGTAGTTATTTCTGCTGATGCAACCGATGAAGTAGATTCGGCAGTTGATGCAGCTACAGTTGCAGAACTTGTGGTGGCAGCCATAGATGTCACCTCTTCAGACACAATAGTAGATGTTGGTACTTCGGTAGAGACCACTGTCGTAGTATCCCTACTGGTGGTAACACCTTCAGAAGTTATTTCTGCTGATGCAACTGATGAAGTAGATTCGGCAGTTGATGCAGCTACAGTTGCAGAACTTGTGGTGGCAGCCTTAGATGTCACCTCTTCAGACTCAATAGTAGATGTCGGTACTTCGGTAGAGACCACTGGCGTGGTATCCCTACTCGTTGTAACGCCTTCAGTAGTTGTTTCTACTGATGCAACCAATGAAGTAGATTCGGCAGTTGATGCAGCTACAGTTGCAGAACTTGTGGTGGCAGCCTTAGATGTCACATCTTCAGACACAATAGTAGATGTTGGTACTTCGGTAGAGACCACTGTCGTAGTATCCCTACTCGTGGTAACGCCTTCAGTAGTTATTTCTGCTGATGCAACCGATGAAGTAGATTCGGCAGTTGATGCAGCTACAGTTGCAGAACTTGTGGTGGCAGCCTTAGATGTCACCTCTTCAGACACAATAGTAGATGTTGGTACTTCGGTAGAGACCACTGTCGTAGTATCCCTACTCGTGGTAACGCCTTCAGTAGTTATTTCTGCTGATGCAACCGATGAAGTAGATTCGGCAGTTGATGCAGCTGCAGTTGATGCAGCTGCAGTTGATGCAGCTACAGTTGCAGAATTTGTGGTGGCAGCCTTAGATGTCACCTCTTCAGACACAATAGTAGATGTTGGTACTTCGGTAGAGACCACTGTCGTAGTATCCCTACTCGTGGTAACGCCTTCAGTAGTTATTTCTGCTGATGCAACCGATGAAGTAGATTCGGCTGTTGATGCAGCTACAGTTGCAGAACTTGTGGTGGCAGCCTTAGATGTCACCTCTTCAGACACAATAGTAGATGTTGGTACTTCGGTAGAGACCACTGGCGTGGTATCCCTACTCGTTGTAACGCCTTCAGTAGTTGTTTCTACTGATGCAACCGATGAAGTAGATTCGGCAGTTGATGCAGCTACAGTTGCAGAACTTGTGGTGGCAGCCTTAGATGTCACCTCTTCAGACACAATAGTAGATGTTGGTACTTCGGTAGAGACCACTGGCGTGGTATCCCTACTCGTTGTAACGCCTTCAGTAGTTGTTTCTACTGATGCAACCGATAAAGTAGATTCGGCAGTTGATGCAGCTACAGTTGCAGAACTTGTGGTGGCAGCCTTAGATGTCACCTCTTCAGACACAATAGTAGATGTTGGTACTTCGGTAGAGACCACTGTCGTAGTGTCCCTACTCGTGGTAGCGCCTTCAGTAGTTATTTCTGCTGATGCAACCGATGAAGTAGATTCGGCAGTTGATGCAGCTACAGTTACAGAACTTGTGGTGGCAGCCTTAGATGTCACCTCTTCAGACACAATAGTAGATGTTGGTACTTTGGTAGAGACCACTGGCGTGGTATCCCTACTCGTTGTAACGCCTTCAGTAGTTGTTTCTACTGATGCAACCGATGAAGTACATTCGGCAGTTGATGCAGCTACAGTTGCAGAACTTGTGGTGGCAGCCTTAGATGTCACCTCTTCAGACACAATAGTAGAAGTTGGTACTTCGGTAGAGACCACTGTCGTAGTATCCCTACTCGTGGTAACGCCTTCAGTAGTTATTTCTGCTGATGCAACCGATGAAGTAGATTCGGCAGTTGATGCAGCTACAGTTGCAGAACTTGTGGTGGCAGCCTTAGATGTCACCTCTTCAGACACAATAGTAGATGTTGGTACTTCGGTAGAGACCACTGGCGTGGTATCCCTACTCGTTGTAACGCCTTCAGTAGTTGTTTCTACTGATGCAACCGATGAAGTAGATTCGGCAGTTGATGCAGCTACAGTTGCAGAACTTGTGGTGGCAGCCTTAGATGTCACCTCTTCAGACACAATAGTAGATGTTGGTAGTTCGGTAGAGACCACTGTCGTAGTATCCCTACTCGTGGTAACGCCTTCAGTAGTTATTTCTGCTGATGCAACCGATGAAGTAGATTCGGCAGTTGATGCAGCTACAGTTGCAGAACTTGTGGTGGCAGCCTTAGATGTCACCTCTTCAGACACAATAGTAGATGTCGGTACTTCGGTAGAGACCACTGGCGTGGTATCCCTACTCGTTGTAACGCCTTCAGTAGTTGTTTCTACTGATGCAACCGATGAAGTAGATTCGGCAGTTGATGCAGCTACAGTTGCAGAACTTGTGGTGGCAGCCTTAGATGTCACCTCTTCAGACACAATAGTAGATGTTGGTACTTCGGTAGAGACCACTGTCGTAGTATCCCTACTCGTGGTAACGCCTTCAGTAGTTATTTCTGCTGATGCAACCGATGAAGTAGATTCGGCAGTTGATGCAGCTACAGTTGCAGAACTTGTGGTGGCAGCCTTAGATGTCACCTCTTCAGACACAATAGTAGATGTTGGTACTTCGGTAGAGACCACTGTCGTAGTATCCTTACTCGTGGTAACGCCTTCAGTAGTTATTTCTGCTGATGCAACCGATGAAGTAGATTCGGCAGTTGATGCAGCTACAGTTGCAGAACTTGTGGTGGCAGCCTTAGATGTCACCTCTTCAGACACAATAGTAGATGTTGGTACTTCGGTAGAGACCACTGTCGTAGTATTCCTACTGGTTGTAACACCTTCAGAAGTTATTTCTGCTGATGCAACCGATGAAGTAGATTCGGCAGTTGATGCAGCTACAGTTGCAGAACTTGTGGTGGCAGCCTTAGATGTCACCTCTTCAGACACACTATTAGATGTTGGTACTTCGGTAGAGACCACTGTCGTAGTATCCCTACTCGTGGTAACGCCTTCAGTAGTTATTTCTGCTGATGCAACCGATGAAGTAGATTCGGCAGTTGATGCAGCTACAGTTGCAGAACTTGTGGTGGCAGCCTTAGATGTCACCTCTTCAGACACAATAGTAGATGTTGGTACTTCGGTAGAGACCACTGTCGTAGTATCCCTACTCGTGGTAACGCCTTCAGTAGTTATTTCTGCTGATGCAACCGATGAAGTAGATTCGGCAGTTGATGCAGCTGCAGTTGATGCAGCTACAGTTGCAGAACTTGTGGTGGCAGCCTTAGATGTCACCTCTTCAGACACAATAGTAGATGTTGGTGCTTCGGTAGAGACCACTGTCGTAGTATCCCTACTGGTGGTAACACCTTCAGAAGTTATTTCTGCTGATGCAACCGATGAAGTAGATTCGGCAGTTGATGCAGCTACAGTTGCAGAACTTGTGGTGGCAGCCTTAGATGTCACCTCTTCAGACACAATAGTAGATGTTGGTACTTCGGTAGAGACCACTGTCGTAGTATCCCTACTCGTGGTAACGCCTTCACTAGTTATTTCTGCTGATGCAACCGATGAAGTAGATTCGGCAGTTGATGCAGCTACAGTTGCAGAACTTGTGGTGGCAGCCTTAGATGTCACCTCTTCAGACACAATAGTAGATGTTGGTACTTCGGTAGAGACCACTGTTGTAGTATCCCTACTCGTGGTAACGCCTTCAGTAGTTATTTCTGCTGATGCAACCGATGAAGTAGATTCGGCAGTTGATGCAGCTACAGTTGCAGAACTTGTGGTGGCAGCCTTAGATGTCACCTCTTCAGACACAATAGTAGATGTTGGTACTTCGGTAGAGACCACTGTCGTAGTATCCCTACTGGTGGTAACACCTTCTGAAGTTAGTTTTGCTGATGCAAACGATGAAGTAGATTCGGCAGTTGATGCAGCTACAGTTGCAGAACTTGTGGTGGCAGCCTTAGATGTCACCTCTTCAGACACAATAGTAGATGTTGGTACTTCGGTAGAGACCACTGTCGTAGTATCCCTACTGGTGGTAACACCTTCAGAAGTTATTTCTGCTGATGCAACCGATGAAGTAGATTCGGCAGTTGATGCAGCTACAGTTGCAGAACTTGTGGTGGCAGCCTTAGATGTCCCCTCTTCAGACACAATAGTAGATGTCGGTACTTCGGTAGAGACCACTGGCGTGGTATCCCTACTCGTTGTAACGCCTTCAGTAGTTGTTTCTACTGATGCAACCGATGAAGTTGATTCGGCAGTTGATGCAGCTACAGTTGCAGAACTTGTGGTGGCAGCCTTAGATGTCACCTCGTCAGACACAATAGTAGATGTTGGTACTTCGGTAGAGACCACTGTCGTAGTATCCCTACTGGTGGTAACACCTTCAGAAGTTATATCTGCTGATGCAACCGATGAAGTAGATTCGGCAGTTGAAGCAGCTACAGTTGCAGAACTTGTGGTGGCAGCCTTAGATGTCACCTCGTCAGACACAATAGTAGATGTTGGTACTTCGGTAGAGACCACTGTCGTAGTATCCCTACTCGTGGTAACGCCTTCAGTAGTTATTTCTGCTGATGCAACCGATGAAGTAGATTCGGCAGTTGAAGCAGCTACAGTTGCAGAACTTGTGGTGGCAGCCTTAGATGTCACCTCATCAGACACAATAGTAGATGTTGGTACTTCGGTAGAGACCACTGTCGTAGTATCCCTAGTGGTGGTAACACCTGCAGAAGTTATTTCTGCTGATGCAACCGATGAAGTATATTCGGCAGTTGATGCAGCTACAGTTGCAGAACTTGTGGTGGCAGCCTTAGATGTCACCTCTTCAGACACAATAGTAGATGTTGGTACTTCGGTAGAGACCACTGTCGTAGTATCCCTACTCGTGGTAACGCCTTCAGTAGTTATTTCTGCTGATGCAACCGATGAAGTAGATTCGGCAGTTGATGCAGCTACAGTTGCAGAACTTGTGGTGGCAGCCATAGATGTCACCTCTTCAGACACAATAGTAGATGTTGGTACTTCGGTAGAGACCACTGTCGTAGTATCCCTACTCGTGGTAACGCCTTCAGTAGTTATTTCTGCTGATGCAACCGATGAAATAGATTCGGCAGTTGATGCAGCTACAGTTGCAGAACTTGTGGTGGCAGCCTTAGATGTCACCGCTTCAGACACAATAGTAGATGTCGGTACCTCGGTAGAGACCACTGGCGTGGTATCCCTACTCGTTGTAACGCCTTCAGTAGTTGTTTCTACTGATGCAACCGATGAAGTAGATTCGGCAGTTGATGTACCTACAGTTGCAGAACTTGTGGTGGCAGCCTTAGATGTCACCTCTACAGACACAATAGTAGATGTTGGTACTTCGGTAGAGACCACTGTCGTAGTATCCCTACTCGTGGTAACGCCTTCAGTAGTTATTTCTGCTGATGCAACCGATGAAGTAGATTCGGCAGTTGATGCAGTTGCAGTTGATGCAGCTACAGTTGTAGAACTTGTGGTGGCCGCCTTAGATGTCACCTCGTCAGACACAATAGTAGATGTTGGTACTTCGGTAGAGACCACTGTCGTAGTATCCCTACTCGTGGTAACGCCTTCAGTAGTTATTTCTGCTGATGCAACCGATGAAGTAGATTCGGCAGTTGATGCAGCTACAGTTGCAGAACTTGTAGTGGCAGCCTTAGATGTCACCTCTTCAGACACAATAGTAGATGTTGGTACTTCGGTAGAGACCACTGTCGTAGTATCCCTACTCGTGGTAACGCCTTCAGTAGTTATTTCTGCTGATGCAACCGATGAAGTAGATTCGGCAGTTGATGCAGCTACTGTTGCAGAACTTGTGGTGGCTGCCTTAGATGTCACCTCGTCAGACACAATAGTAGATGTTGGTACTTCGGTAGAGACCACTGTCGTAGTATCCCTACTCGTGGTAACGCCTTCAGTAGTTATTTCTGCTGATGCAACCGATGAAGTAGATTCGGCAGTTGATGCAGCTACAGTTGCAGAACTTGTGGTGGCAGCCTTAGATGTCACCTCTTCAGACACAATAGTAGATGTTGGTACTTCGGTAGAGACCACTGTCGTAGTATCCCTACTGGTTGTAACACCTTCAGAAGTTATTTCTGCTGATGCAACCGATGAAGTAGATTCGGCAGTTGATGCAGCTACAGTTGCAGAACTTGTGGTGGCAGCCTTAGATGTCACCTCTTCAGACACAATATTAGATGTTGGTACTTCGGTAGAGACCACTGTCGTAGTATCCCTACTCGTGGTAACGCCTTCAGTTGTTATTTCTGCTGATGCAACCGATGAAGTAGATTCGGCAGTTGATGCAGCTACAGTTGCAGAACTTGTGGTGGCAACCTTAGATGTCACCTCTTCAGACACAATAGTAGATGTTGGTACTTCGGTAGAGACCACTGTCGTAGTATCCCTACTCGTGGTAACGCCTTCAGTAGTTATTTCTGCTGATGCAACCGATGAAGTAGATTCGGCAGTTGATGCAGCTGCAGTTGATGCAGCTACAGTTGCAGAACTTGTGGTGGCAGCCTTAGATGTCACCTCTTCAGACACAATAGTAGATGTTGGTACTTCGGTAGAGACCACTGTCGTAGTATCCGTACTCGTGGTAACGCCTTCAGTAGTTATTTCTGCTGATGCAACCGATGAAGTAGATTCGGCAGTTGATGCAGCTACAGTTGCAGAACTTGTGGTGGCAGCCTTAGATGTCACCTCTTCAGACACAATAGCAGATGTTGGTACTTCGGTAGAGACCACTGTTGTAGTATCCCTAATCGTGGTAACGCCTTCAGTAGTTATTTCTGCTGATGCAACCGATGAAGTAGAATCGGCAGTTGATGCAGCTACAGTTGCAGAACTTGTGGTGGCAGCCTTAGATGTCACCTCTTCAGACACAATAGTAGATGTTGGTACTTCGGTAGAGACCACTGTCGTAGTATCCCTACTGGTGGTAACACCTTCTGAAGTTAGTTCTGCTGATGCAACCGATGAAGTAGATTCGGCAGTTGATGCAGCTACAGTTGCAGAACTTGTGGTGGCAGCCTTAGATGTCACCTCTTCAGACACAATAGTAGATGTTGGTACTTCGGTAGAGACCACTGTCGTAGTATCCCTACTGGTGGTAACACCTTCAGAAGTTATTTCTGCTGATGCAACCGATGAAGTAGATTCGGCAGTTGATGCAGCTACAGTTGCAGAACTTGTGGTGGCAGCCTTAGATGTCACCTCTTCAGACACAATAGCAGATGTTGGTACTTCGGTAGAGACCACTGTTGTAGTATCCCTACTCGTGGTAACGCCTTCAGTAGTTATTTCTGCTGATGCAACCGTCGAAGTAGAATCGGCAGTTGATGCAGCTACAGTTGCAGAACTTGTGGTGGCAGCCTTAGATGTCACCTCTTCAGACACAATAGTAGATGTTGGTACTTCGGTAGAGACCACTGTCGTAGTATCCCTACTGGTGGTAACACCTTCTGAAGTTAGTTCTGCTGATGCAACCGATGAAGTAGATTCGGCAGTTGATGCAGCTACAGTTGCAGAACTTGTGGTGGCAGCCTTAGATGTCACCTCTTCAGACACAATAGTAGATGTTGGTACTTCGGTAGAGACCACTGTCGTAGTATCCCTACTGGTGGTAACACCTTCAGAAGTTATTTCTGCTGATGCAACCGATGAAGTAGATTCGGCAGTTGATGCAGCTACAGTTGCAGAACTTGTGGTGGCAGCCTTAGATGTCCCCTCTTCAGACACAATAGTAGATGTCGGTACTTCGGTAGAGACCACTGGCGTGGTATCCCTACTCGTTGTAACGCCTTCAGTAGTTGTTTCTACTGATGCAACCGATGAAGTAGATTCGGCAGTTGATGCAGCTACAGTTGCAGAACTTGTTGTGGCAGCCTTAGATGTCACCTCTTCAGACACAATAGTAGATGTTGGTACTTCGGTAGAGACCACTGTCGTAGTATCCCTACTCGTGGTAACGCCTTCAGTTGTTATTTCTGCTGATGCAACCGATGAAGTAGATTCGGCAGTTGATGCAGCTACAGTTGCAGAACTTGTGGTGGCAACCTTAGATGTCACCTCTTCACACACAATAGTAGATGTTGGTACTTCGGTAGAGACCACTGTCGTAGTATCCCTACTCGTGGTAACGCCTTCAGTAGTTATTTCTGCTGATGCAACCGATGAAGTAGATTCGGCAGTTGATGCAGCTGCAGTTGATGCAGCTACAGTTGCAGAACTTGTGGTGGCAGCCTTAGATGTCACCTCTTCAGACACAATAGTAGATGTTGGTACTTCGGTAGAGACCACTGTCGTAGTATCCGTACTCGTGGTAACGCCTTCAGTAGTTATTTCTGCTGATGCAACCGATGAAGTAGATTCGGCAGTTGATGCAGCTACAGTTGCAGAACTTGTGGTGGCAGCCTTAGATGTCACCTCTTCAGACACAATAGCAGATGTTGGTACTTCGGTAGAGACCACTGTTGTAGTATCCCTACTCGTGGTAACGCCTTCAGTAGTTATTTCTGCTGATGCAACCGATGAAGTAGAATCGGCAGTTGATGCAGCTACAGTTGCAGAACTTGTGGTGGCAGCCTTAGATGTCACCTCTTCAGACACAATAGTAGATGTTGGTACTTCGGTAGAGACCACTGTCGTAGTATCCCTACTGGTGGTAACACCTTCTGAAGTTAGTTCTGCTGATGCAACCGATGAAGTAGATTCGGCAGTTGATGCAGCTACAGTTGCAGAACTTGTGGTGGCAGCCTTAGATGTCACCTCTTCAGACACAATAGTAGATGTTGGTACTTCGGTAGAGACCACTGTCGTAGTATCCCTACTGGTGGTAACACCTTCAGAAGTTATTTCTGCTGATGCAACCGATGAAGTAGATTCGGCAGTTGATGCAGCTACAGTTGCAGAACTTGTGGTGGCAGCCTTAGATGTCCCCTCTTCAGACACAATAGTAGATGTCGGTACTTCGGTAGAGACCACTGGCGTGGTATCCCTACTCGTTGTAACGCCTTCAGTAGTTGTTTCTACTGATGCAACCGATGAAGTAGATTCGGCAGTTGATGCAGCTACAGTTGCAGAACTTGTTGTGGCAGCCTTAGATGTCACCTCTTCAGACACAATAGTAGATGTTGGTACTTCGGTAGAGACCACTGTCGTAGTATCCCTACTCGTGGTAACGCCTTCAGTAGTTATTTCTGCTGATGCAACCGAGGAAGTAGATTCGGCAGTTGATGCAGCTACAGTTGCAGAACTTGTGGAGGCAGCCTTAGATGTCGCCTCTTCAGACACAATAGTAGATGTCGGTACTTCGGTAGAGACCACTGGCGTGGTATCCCTACTCGTTGTAACGCCTTCAGTAGTTGTTTCTACTGATGCAGCAACCGATGAAGTAGATTCGGCAGTTGATGCAGCTACAGTTGCAGAACTTGTGGTGGCAGCCTTAGATGTCACCTCTTCAGACACAATAGTAGATGTTGGTACTTCGGTAGAGACCACTGTCGTAGTATCCCTACTGGTGGTAACACCTTCAGAAGTTATTTCTGCTGATGGAACCGATGAAGTAGATTCGGCAGTTGATGCAGCTACAGTTGCAGAACTTGTGGTGGCAGCCTTAGATGTCACCTCTTCAGACACAATAGTAGATGTTGGTACTTCGGTAGAGACCACTGTCGTAGTATCCCTACTCGTGGTAACGCCTTCAGTAGTTATTTCTGCTGATGCAACCGATGAAGTAGATTCGGCAGTTGATGCAGCTACAGTTGCAGAACTTGTGGTGGCAGCCTTAGATGTCACCTCTTCAGACACAATAGTAGATGTTGGTACTTCGGTAGAGACCACTGTGTTAGTATCCCTACTCGTGGTAACGCCTTCAGTAGTTATTTCTGCTGATGCAACCGATGAAGTAGATTCGGCAGTTGATGCAGCTACAGTTGCAGAACTTGTGGTGGCAGCCTTAGATGTCACCTCTTCAGACACAATAGTAGATGTTGGTACTTCGGTAGAGACCACTGTCGTAGTATCCCTACTGGTGGTAACACCTTCTGAAGTTAGTTCTGCTGATGCAACCGATGAAGTAGATTCGGCAGTTGATGCAGCTACAGTTGCAGAACTTGTGGTGGCAGCCTTAGATGTCACCTCTTCAGACACAATAGTAGATGTCGGTACTTCGGTAGAGACCACTGGCGTGGTATCCCTACTCGTTGTAACGCCTTCAGTAGTTGTTTCCACTGATGCAACCGATGAAGTAGATTCGGCAGTTGATGCAGCTACAGTTGCAGAACTTGTGGTGGCAGCCTTAGATGTCACCTCTTCAGACACAAAAGTAGATGTTGGTACATCGGTAGAGACCACTGTCGTAGTATCCTTACTGGTGGTAACACCTTCTGAAGTTATTTCTGCTGATGCAACTGATGAAGTAGATTCGGCAGTTGATGCAGCTACAGTTGCAGAACTTGTGGTGGCAGCCTTAGATGTCACCTCTTCAGACACAATAGTAGATGTTGGTACTTCGGTAGAGACCACTGTCGTAGTATCCCTACTGGTGGTAACACCTTCTGAAGTTATTTCTGCTGATGCAACCGATGAAGTAGATTCGGCAGTTGATGCAGCTACAGTTGCAGAACTTGTGGTGGCAGCCTTAGATGTCACCTCTTCAGACACAATAGTAGATGTTGGTACTTCGGTAGAGACCACTGTCGTAGTATCCCTACTGGTGGTAACACCTTCTGAAGTTATTTCTGCTGATGCAACCGATGAAGTAGATTCGGCAGTTGATGCAGCTACAGTTGCAGAACTTGTGGTGGCAGCCTTAGATGTCACCTCTTCAGACACAATATTAGATGTTGGTACTTCGGTAGAGACCACTGTCGTAGTATCCCTACTCGTGGTAACGCCTTCAGTTGTTATTTCTGCTGATGCAACCGATGAAGTAGATTCGGCAGTTGATGCAGCTACAGTTGCAGAACTTGTGGTGGCAGCCTTAGATGTCACCTCTTCAGACACAATAGTAGATGTTGGTACTTCGGTAGAGACCACTGTTGTAGTATCCCTACTCGTGGTAACGCCTTCAGTAGTTATTTCTGTTGATGCAACCGATGAAGTAGATTCGGCAGTTGATGCAGCTACAGTTGCAGAACTTGTGGTGGCAGCCTTAGATGTCACCTCTTCAGACACAATAGTAGATGTTGGTACTTCGGTAGAGACCACTGTCGTAGTATCCCTACTGGTGGTAACACCTTCTGAAGTTAGTTCTGCTGATGCAACCGATGAAGTAGATTCGGCAGTTGATGCAGCTACAGTTGCAGAACTTGTGGTGGCAGCCTTAGATGTCACCTCTTCAGACACAATAGTAGATGTCGGTACTTCGGTAGAGACCACTGGCGTGGTATCCCTACTCGTTGTAACGCCTTCAGTAGTTGTTTCCACTGATGCAACCGATGAAGTAGATTCGGCAGTTGATGCAGCTACAGTTGCAGAACTTGTGGTGGCAGCCTTAGATGTCACCTCTTCAGACACAATAGTAGATGTTGGTACTTCGGTAGAGACCACTGTCGTAGTATCCCTACTGGTGGTAACACCTTCTGAAGTTATTTCTGCTGATGCAACCGATGAAGTAGATTCGGCAGTTGATGCAGCTACAGTTGCAGAACTTGTGGTGGCAGCCTTAGATGTCACCTCTTCAGACACAATAGTAGATGTTGGTACTTCGGTAGAGACCACTGTCGTAGTATCCCTACTGGTGGTAACACCTTCTGAAGTTATTTCTGCTGATGCAACCGATGAAGTAGATTCGGCAGTTGATGCAGCTACAGTTGCAGAACTTGTGGTGGCAGCCTTAGATGTCACCTCTTCAGATACAATAGTAGATGTTGGTACTTCGGTAGAGACCACTGTTGTAGTATCCCTACTCGTGGTAACGCCTTCAGTAGTTATTTCTGCTGACGCAACCGATGAAGTAGATTCGGCAGTTGATGCAGCTACAGTTGCAGAACTTGTGGTGGCAGCCTTAGATGTCACCTCTTCAGACACAATAGTAGATGTCGGTACTTCGGTAGAGACCACTGTCGTAGTATCCCTACTGGTGGTAACACCTTCTGAAGTTAGTTCTGCTGATGCAACCGATGAAGTAGATTCGGCAGTTGATGCAGCTACAGTTGCAGAACTTGTGGTGGCAGCCTTAGATGTCACCTCTTCAGACACAATAGTAGATGTCGGTACTTCGGTAGAGACCACTGGCGTGGTATCCCTACTCGTTGTAACGCCTTCAGTAGTTGTTTCTACAGATGCAACCGATGAAGTAGATTCGGCAGTTGATGCAGCTACAGTTGCAGAACCTGTGGTGGCAGCCTTAGATGTCACCTCTTCAGACATAATAGTAGATGTTGGTACTTCGGTAGAGACCACTGTCGTAGTATCCCTACTGGTGGTAACGCCTTCAGTAGTTATTTCTGCTGATGCAACCGATGAAGTAGATTCGGCAGTTGATGCAGCTACAGTTGCAGAACTTGTGGTGGCAGCCTTAGATGTCACCTCTTCAGATACAATAGTAGATGTTGGTACTTCGGTAGAGACCACTGTTGTAGTATCCCTACTCGTGGTAACGCCTTCAGTAGTTATTTCTGCTGATGCAACCGATGAAGTAGATTCGGCAGTTGATGCAGCTACAGTTGCAGAACTTGTGGTGGCAGCCTTAGATGTCACCTCTTCAGACACAAAAGTAGATGTTGGTACATCAGTAGAGACCACTGTCGTAGTATCCTTACTGGTGGTAACACCTTCTGAAGTTATTTCTGCTGATGCAACTGATGAAGTAGATTCGGCAGTTGATGCAGCTACAGTTGCAGAACTTGTGGTGGCAGCCTTAGATGTCACCTCTTCAGACACAATAGTAGATGTTGGTGTTTCGGTAGAGACCACTGTCGTAGTATCCCTACTCGTGGTAACGCCTTCAGTAGTTATTTCTGCTGATGCAACCGATGAAGTAGATTCGGCAGTTGATGCAGCTGCAGTTGATGCAGCTACAGTTGCAGAACTTGTGGTGGCAGCCTTAGATGTCACCTCTTCAGACACAATAGTAGATGTTGGTACTTCGGTAGAGACCACTGTCGTAGTATCCCTACTGGTGGTAACACCTTCTGAAGTTATTTCTGCTGATGCAACCGATGAAGTAGATTCGGCAGTTGATGCAGCTACAGTTGCAGAACTTGTGGTGGCAGCCTTAGATGTCACCTCTTCAGACACAATAGTAGATGTTGGTACTTCGGTAGAGACCACTGTCGTAGTATCCCTACTGGTGGTAACACCTTCTGAAGTTATTTCTGCTGATGCAACCGATGAAGTAGATTCGGCAGTTGATGCAGCTACAGTTGCAGAACTTGTGGTGGCAGCCTTAGATGTCACCTCTTCAGATACAATAGTAGATGTTGGTACTTCGGTAGAGACCACTGTTGTAGTATCCCTACTCGTGGTAACGCCTTCAGTAGTTATTTCTGCTGACGCAACCGATGAAGTAGATTCGGCAGTTGATGCAGCTACAGTTGCAGAACTTGTGGTGGCAGCCTTAGATGTCACCTCTTCAGACACAATAGTAGATGTTGGTACTTCGGTAGAGACCACTGTCGTAGTATCCCTACTGGTGGTAACACCTTCTGAAGTTAGTTCTGCTGATGCAACCGATGAAGTAGATTCGGCAGTTGATGCAGCTACAGTTGCAGAACTTGTGGTGGCAGCCTTAGATGTCACCTCTTCAGACACAATAGTAGATGTCGGTACTTCGGTAGAGACCACTGGCGTGGTATCCCTACTCGTTGTAACGCCTTCAGTAGTTGTTTCTACAGATGCAACCGATGAAGTAGATTCGGCAGTTGATGCAGCTACAGTTGCAGAACCTGTGGTGGCAGCCTTAGATGTCACCTCTTCAGACATAATAGTAGATGTTGGTACTTCGGTAGAGACCACTGTCGTAGTATCCCTACTGGTGGTAACGCCTTCAGTAGTTATTTCTGCTGATGCAACCGATGAAGTAGATTCGGCAGTTGATGCAGCTACAGTTGCAGAACTTGTGGTGGCAGCCTTAGATGTCACCTCTTCAGATACAATAGTAGATGTTGGTACTTCGGTAGAGACCACTGTTGTAGTATCCCTACTCGTGGTAACGCCTTCAGTAGTTATTTCTGCTGATGCAACCGATGAAGTAGATTCGGCAGTTGATGCAGCTACAGTTGCAGAACTTGTGGTGGCAGCCTTAGATGTCACCTCTTCAGACACAAACGTAGATGTTGGTACATCAGTAGAGACCACTGTCGTAGTATCCTTACTGGTGGTAACACCTTCTGAAGTTATTTCTGCTGATGCAACTGATGAAGTAGATTCGGCAGTTGATGCAGCTACAGTTGCAGAACTTGTGGTGGCAGCCTTAGATGTCACCTCTTCAGACACAATAGTAGATGTTGGTGTTTCGGTAGAGACCACTGTCGTAGTATCCCTACTCGTGGTAACGCCTTCAGTAGTTATTTCTGCTGATGCAACCGATGAAGTAGATTCGGCAGTTGATGCAGCTGCAGTTGATGCAGCTACAGTTGCAGAACTTGTGGTGGCAGCCTTAGATGTCACCTCTTCAGACACAATAGTAGATGTTGGTACTTCGGTAGAGACCACTGTCGTAGTATCCCTACTGGTGGTAACACCTTCTGAAGTTATTTCTGCTGATGCAACCGATGAAGTAGATTCGGCAGTTGATGCAGCTACAGTTGCAGAACTTGTGGTGGCAGCCTTAGATGTCACCTCTTCAGACACAATAGTAGATGTTGGTACTTCGGTAGAGACCACTGTCGTAGTATCCCTACTGGTGGTAACACCTTCTGAAGTTATTTCTGCTGATGCAACCGATGAAGTAGATTCGGCAGTTGATGCAGCTACAGTTGCAGAACTTGTGGTGGCAGCCTTAGATGTCACCTCTTCAGACACAATGTTAGATGTTGGTACTTCGGTAGAGACCACTGTCGTAGTATCCCTATTCGTGGTAACGCCTTCAGTTGTTATTTCTGCTGATGCAACCGATGAAGTAGATTCGGCAGTTGATGCAGCTACAGTTGCAGAACTTGTGGTGGCAACCTTAGATGTCACCTCTTCAGACACAATAGTAGATGTTGGTACTTCGGTAGAGACCACTGTCGTAGTATCCCTACTCGTGGTAACGCCTTCAGTAGTTATTTCTGCTGATGCAACCGATGAAGTAGATTCGGCAGTTGATGCAGCTGCAGTTGATGCAGCTACAGTTGCAGAACTTGTGGTGGCAGCCTTAGATGTCACCTCTTCAGACACAATAGTAGATGTTGGTACTTCGGTAGAGACCACTGTTGTAGTATCCCTACTCGTGGTAACGCCTTCAGTAGTTATTTCTGCTGATGCAACCGATGAAGTAGATTCGGCAGTTGATGCAGCTACAGTTGCAGAACTTGTGGTGGCAGCCTTAGATGTCACCTCTTCAGACACAATAGTAGATGTTGGTACTTCGGTAGAGACCACTGTCGTAGTATCCCTACTGGTGGTAACACCTTCTGAAGTTAGTTCTGCTGATGCAACCGATGAAGTAGATTCGGCAGTTGATGCAGCTACAGTTGCAGAACTTGTGGTGGCAGCCTTAGATGTCACCTCTTCAGACACAATAGTAGATGTCGGTACTTCGGTAGAGACCACTGGCGTGGTATCCCTACTCGTTGTAACGCCTTCAGTAGTTGTTTCCACTGATGCAACCGATGAAGTAGATTCGGCAGTTGATGCAGCTACAGTTGCAGAACTTGTGGTGGCAGCCTTAGATGTCACCTCTTCAGACACAAAAGTAGATGTTGGTACATCGGTAGAGACCACTGTCGTAGTATCCTTACTGGTGGTAACACCTTCTGAAGTTATTTCTGCTGATGCAACTGATGAAGTAGATTCGGTAGTTGATGCAGCTACAGTTGCAGAACTTGTGGTGGCAGCCTTAGATGTCACCTCTTCAGACACAATAGTAGATGTTGGTACTTCGGTAGAGACCACTGTCGTAGTATCCCTACTCATGGTAACGCCTTCAGTAGTTATTTCTGCTGATGCAACCGATGAAGTAGATTCGGCAGTTGATGCAGCTGCAGTTGATGCAGCTACAGTTGCAGAACTTGTGGTGGCAGCCTTAGATGTCACCTCTTCAGACACAATAGTAGATGTTGGTACTTCGGTAGAGACCACTGTCGTAGTATCCCTACTGGTGGTAACACCTTCTGAAGTTATTTCTGCTGATGCAACCGATGAAGTAGATTCGGCAGTTGATGCAGCTACAGTTGCAGAACTTGTGGTGGCAGCCTTAGATGTCACCTCTTCAGACACAATAGTAGATGTTGGTACTTCGGTAGAGACCACTGTCGTAGTATCCCTACTGGTGGTAACACCTTCTAAAGTTATTTCTGCTGATGCAACCGATGAAGTAGATTCGGCAGTTGATGCAGCTACAGTTGCAGAACTTGTGGTGGCAGCCTTAGATGTCACCTCTTCAGATACAATAGTAGATGTTGGTACTTCGGTAGAGACCACTGTTGTAGTATCCCTACTCGTGGTAACGCCTTCAGTAGTTATTTCTGCTGACGCAACCGATGAAGTAGATTCGGCAGTTGATGCAGCTACAGTTGCAGAACTTGTGGTGGCAGAATTAGATGTCACCTCTTCAGACATAATAGTAGATGTTGGTACTTCGGTAGAGACCACTGTCGTAGTATCCCTACTGGTGGTAACGCCTTCAGTAGTTATTTCTGCTGATGCAACCGATGAAGTAGATTCGGCAGTTGATGCAGCTACAGTTGCAGAACTTGTGGTGGCAGCCTTAGATGTCACCTCTTCAGATACAATAGTAGATGTTGGTACTTCGGTAGAGACCACTGTTGTAGTATCCCTACTCGTGGTAACGCCTTCAGTAGTTATTTCTGCTGATGCAACCGATGAAGTAGATTCGGCAGTTGATGCAGCTGCAGTTGATGCAGCTACAGTTGCAGAACTTGTGGTGGCAGCCTTAGATGTCACCTCTTCAGACACAATAGTAGATGTTGGTACTTCGGTAGAGACCACTGTCGTAGTATCCCTACTGGTGGTAACACCTTCAGTAGTTATTTCTGCTGATGCAACCGATGAAGTAGATTCGGCAGTTGATGCAGCTGCAGTTGATGCAGCTACAGTTGCAGAACTTGTGGTGGCAGCCTTAGATGTCACCTCTTCAGACACAATAGTAGATGTTGGTACTTCGGTAGAGACCACTGTTGTAGTATCCCTACTGGTGGTAACGCCTTCAGTAGTTATTTCTGCTGATGCAACCGATGAAGTAGATTCGGCAGTTGATGCAGCTACAGTTGCAGAACTTGTGGTGGCAGCCTTAGATGTCACCTCTTCAGACACAATAGTAGATGTTGGTACTTCGGTAGAGACCACTGTCGTAGTATCCCTACTGGTGGTAACACCTTCTGAAGTTATTTCTGCTGATGCAACCGATGAAGTAGATTCGGCAGTTGATGCAGCTACAGTTGCAGAACTTGTGGTGGCAGCCTTAGATGTCACCTCTTCAGACACAATATTAGATGTTGGTACTTCGGTAGAGACCACTGTCGTAGTATCCCTACTCGTGGTAACGCCTTCAGTTGTTATTTCTGCTGATGCAACCGATGAAGTAGATTCGGCAGTTGATGCAGCTACAGTTGCAGAACTTGTGGTGGCAACCTTAGATGTCACCTCTTCAGACACAATAGTAGATGTTGGTACTTCGGTAGAGACCACTGTCGTAGTATCCCTACTCGTGGTAACGCCTTCAGTAGTTATTTCTGCTGATGCAACCGATGAAGTAGATTCGGCAGTTGATGCAGCTGCAGTTGATGCAGCTACAGTTGCAGAACTTGTGGTGGCAGCCTTAGATGTCACCTCTTCAGACACAATAGTAGATGTTGGTACTTCGGTAGAGACCACTGTCGTAGTATCCGTACTGGTGGTAACACCTTCAGAAGTTATTTCTGCTGATGCAACCGATGAAGTAGATTCGGCAGTTGATGCAGCTACAGTTGCAGAACTTGTGGTGGCAGCCTTAGATGTCACCTCTTCAGACACAATAGTAGATGTTGGTACTTCGGTAGAGACCACTGTCGTAGTATCCCTACTCGTGGTAACGCCTTCAGTAGTTATTTCTGCTGATGCAACCGATGAAGTAGATTCGGCAGTTGATGCAGCTGCAGTTGATGCAGCTACAGTTGCAGAACTTGTGGTGGCAGCCTTAGATGTCACCTCTTCAGACACAATAGTAGATGTTGGTACTTCGGTAGAGACCACTGTCGTAGTATCCCTACTGGTGGTAACACCTTCAGAAGTTATTTCTGCTGATGCAACCGATGAAGTAGATTCGGCAGTTGATGCAGCTACAGTTGCAGAACTTGTGGTGGCAGCCTTAGATGTCACCTCTTCAGACACAATAGTAGATGTTGGTACTTCGGTAGAGACCACTGTCGTAGTATCCCTACTCGTGGTAACGCCTTCAGTAGTTATTTCTGCTGATGCAACCGATGAAGTAGATTCGGCAGTTGATGCAGCTACAGTTGCAGAACTTGTGGTGGCAGCCTTAGATGTCACCTCTTCAGACACAATAGCAGATGTTGGTACTTCGGTAGAGACCACTGTTGTAGTATCCCTACTCGTGGTAACGCCTTCAGTAGTTATTTCTGCTGATGCAACCGATGAAGTAGATTCGGCAGTTGATGCAGCTACAGTTGCAGAACTTGTGGTGGCAGCCTTAGATGTCACCTCTTCAGACACAATAGTAGATGTTGGTACTTCGGTAGAGACCACTGTCGTAGTATCCCTACTGGTGGTAACACCTTCTGAAGTTAGTTCTGCTGATGCAACCGATGAAGTAGATTCGGTAGTTGATGCAGCTACAGTTGCAGAACTTGTGGTGGTAGCCTTAGATGTCACCTCTTCAGACACAATAGTAGATGTTGGTACTTCGGTAGAGACCACTGTCGTAGTATCCCTACTGGTGGTAACACCTGCAGAAGTTATTTCTGCTGATGCAACCGATGAAGTAGATTCGGCAGTTGATGCAGCTACAGTTGCAGAACTTGTGGTTGCAGCCTTAGATGTCCCCTCTTCAGACACAATAGTAGATGTCGGTACTTCGGTAGAGACCACTGGCGTGGTATCCCTACTCGTTGTAACGCCTTCAGTAGTTGTTTCTACTGATGCAACCGATGAAGTAGATTCGGCAGTTGATGCAGCTACAGTTGCAGAACTTGTTGTGGCAGCCTTAGATGTCACCTCTTCAGACACAATAGTAGATGTTGGTACTTCGGTAGAGACCACTGTCGTAGTATCCCTACTCGTGGTAACGCCTTCAGTAGTTATTTCTGCTGATGCAACCGGGGAAGTAGATTCGGCAGTTGATGCAGCTACAGTTGCAGAACTTGTGGAGGCAGCCTTAGATGTCGCCTCTTCAGACACAATAGTAGATGTCGGTACTTCGGTAGAGACCACTGGCGTGGTATCCCTACTCGTTGTAACGCCTTCAGTAGTTGTTTCTACTGATGCAACCGATGAAGTAGATTCGGCAGTTGATGCAGCTACAGTTGCAGAACTTGTGGTGGCAGCCTTAGATGTCACCTCTTCAGACACAATAGTAGATGTTGGTACTTCGGTAGAGACCACTGTCGTAGTATCCCTACTGGTGGTAACACCTTCAGAAGTTATTTCTGCTGATGGAACCGATGAAGTAGATTCGGCAGTTGATGCAGCTACAGTTGCAGAACTTGTGGTGGCAGCCTTAGATGTCACCTCTTCAGACACAATAGTAGATGTTGGTACTTCGGTAGAGACCACTGTCGTAGTATCCCTACTCGTGGTAACGCCTTCAGTAGTTATTTCTGCTGATGCAACCGATGAAGTAGATTCGGCAGTTGATGCAGCTACAGTTGCAGAACTTGTGGTGGCAGCCTTAGATGTCACCTCTTCAGACACAATAGTAGATGTTGGTACTTCGGTAGAGACCACTGTTGTAGTATCCCTACTCGTGGTAACGCCTTCAGTAGTTATTTCTGCTGATGCAACCGATGAAGTAGATTCGGCAGTTGATGCAGCTACAGTTGCAGAACTTGTGGTGGCAGCCTTAGATGTCACCTCTTCAGACACAATAGTAGATGTCGGTACTTCGGTAGAGACCACTGGCGTGGTATCCCTACTCGTTGTAACGCCTTCAGTAGTTGTTTCTACTGATGCAACCGATGAAGTAGATTCGGCAGTTGATGCAGCTACAGTTGCAGAACCTGTGGTGGCAGCCTTAGATGTCACCTCTTCAGACATAATAGTAGATGTTGGTACTTCGGTAGAGACCACTGTCGTAGTATCCCTACTGGTGGTAACGCCTTCAGTAGTTATTTCTGCTGATGCAACCGATGAAGTAGATTCGGCAGTTGATGCAGCTACAGTTGCAGAACTTGTGGTGGCAGCCTTAGATGTCACCTCTTCAGACACAATAGTAGATGTTGGTACTTCGGTAGAGACCACTGTCGTAGTATCCCTACTCGTGGTAACGCCTTCAGTAGTTATTTCTGCTGATGCAACCGATGAAGTAGATGCGGCAGTTGATGCAGCTGCAGTTGATGCAGCTACAGTTGCAGAACTTGTGGTGGCAGCCTTAGATGTCACCTCTTCAGACACAATAGTAGATGTTGGTACTTCGGTAGAGATCACTGTCGTAGTATCCCTACTGGTGGTAACACCTTCTGAAGTTATTTCTGCTGATGCAACCGATGAAGTAGATTCGGCAGTTGATGCAGCTACAGTTGCAGAACTTGTGGTGGCAGCCTTAGATGTCACCTCTTCAGACACAATAGTAGATGTTGGTACTTCGGTAGAGACCACTGTCGTAGTATCCCTACTCGTGGTAACGCCTTCAGTTGTTATTTCTGCTGATGCAACCGATGAAGTAGATTCGGCAGTTGATGCAGCTACAGTTGCAGAACTTGTGGTGGCAACCTTAGATGCCACCTCTTCAGACACAATAGTAGATGTTGGTACTTCGGTAGAGACCACTGTCGTAGTATCCCTACTCGTGGTAACGCCTTCAGTAGTTATTTCTGCTGATGCAACCGATGAAGTAAATTCGGCAGTTGATGCAGCTGCAGTTGATGCAGCTACAGTTGCAGAACTTGTGGTGGCAGCCTTAGATGTCACCTCTTCAGACACAATAGTAGATGTTGGTACTTCGGTAGAGACCACTGTCGTAGTATCCCTACTGGTGGTAACACCTTCAGAAGTTATTTCTGCTGATGCAACCGATGAAGTAGATTCGGCAGTTGATGCAGCTACAGTTGCAGAACTTGTGGTGGCAGCCTTAGATGTCACCTCTTCAGACACAATAGTAGATGTTGGTACTTCGGTAGAGACCACTGTCGTAGTATCCCTACTCGTGGTAACGCCTTCAGTAGTTATTTCTGCTGATGCAACCGATGAAGTAGATTCGGCAGTTGATGCAGCTACAGTTGCAGAACTTGTGGTGGCAGCCTTAGATGTCACCTCTTCAGACACAATAGTAGATGTTGGTACTTCGGTAGAGACCACTGTCGTAGTATCCCTACTGGTGGTAACACCTTCTGAAGTTAGTTCTGCTGATGCAACCGATGAAGTAGATTCGGCAGTTGATGCAGCTACAGTTGCAGAACTTGTGGTGGTAGCCTTAGATGTCACCTCTTCAGACACAATAGTAGATGTTGGTACTTCGGTAGAGACCACTGTCGTAGTATCCCTACTTGTGGTAACACCTTCAGAAGTTATTTCTGCTGATGCAACCGATGAAGTAGATTCGGCAGTTGATGCAGCTACAGTTGCAGAACTTGTGGTTGCAGCCTTAGATGTCCCCTCTTCAGACACAATAGTAGATGTCGGTACTTCGGTAGAGACCACTGGCGTGGTATCCCTACTCGTTGTAACGCCTTCAGTAGTTGTTTCTACTGATGCAACCGATGAAGTAGATTCGGCAGTTGATGCAGCTACAGTTGCAGAACTTGTTGTGGCAGCCTTAGATGTCACCTCTTCAGACACAATAGTAGATGTTGGTACTTCGGTAGAGACCACTGTCGTAGTATCCCTACTCGTGGTAACGCCTTCAGTAGTTATTTCTGCTGATGCAACCGGGGAAGTAGATTCGGCAGTTGATGCAGCTACAGTTGCAGAACTTGTGGTGGCAGCCTTAGATGTCACCTCTTCAGACACAATAGTAGATGTTGGTACTTCGGTAGAGACCACTGTCGTAGTATCCCTACTGGTGGTAACACCTTCAGAAGTTATTTCTGCTGATGGAACCGATGAAGTAGATTCGGCAGTTGATGCAGCTACAGTTGCAGAACTTGTGGTGGCAGCCTTAGATGTCACCTCTTCAGACACAATAGTAGATGTTGGTACTTCGGTAGAGACCACTGTCGTAGTATCCCTACTCGTGGTAACGCCTTCAGTAGTTATTTCTGCTGATGCAACCGATGAAGTAGATTCGGCAGTTGATGCAGCTACAGTTGCAGAACTTGTGGTGGCAGCCTTAGATGTCACCTCTTCAGACACAATAGTAGATGTTGGTACTTCGGTAGAGACCACTGTTGTAGTATCCCTACTCGTGGTAACGCCTTCCGTAGTTATTTCTGCTGATGCAACCGATGAAGTAGATTCGGCAGTTGATGCAGCTACAGTTGCAGAACTTGTGGTGGCAGCCTTAGATGTCACCTCTTCAGACACAATAGTAGATGTTGGTACTTCGGTAGAGACCACTGTCGTAGTATCCCTACTGGTGGTTACACCTTCTGAAGTTAGTTCTGCTGATGCAACCGATGAAGTAGATTCGGCAGTTGATGCAGCTACAGTTGCAGAACTTGTGGTGGCAGCCTTAGATGTCACCTCTTCAGACACAATAGTAGATGTCGGTACTTCGGTAGAGACCACTGGCGTGGTATCCCTACTCGTTGTAACGCCTTCAGTAGTTGTTTCTACTGATGCAACCGATGAAGTAGATTCGGCAGTTGATGCAGCTACAGTTGCAGAACCTGTGGTGGCAGCCTTAGATGTCACCTCTTCAGACATAATAGTAGATGTTGGTACTTCGGTAGAGACCACTGTCGTAGTATCCCTACTGGTGGTAACGCCTTCAGTAGTTATTTCTGCTGATGCAACCGATGAAGTAGATTCGGCAGTTGATGCAGCTACAGTTGCAGAACTTGTGGTGGCAGCCTTAGATGTCACCTCTTCAGATACAATAGTAGATGTTGGTACTTCGGTAGAGACCACTGTTGTAGTATCCCTACTCGTGGTAATGCCTTCAGTAGTTATTTCTGCTGATGCAACCGATGTAGTAGATTCGGCAGTTGATGCAGCTACAGTTGCAGAACTTGTGGTGGCAGCCTTAGATGTCACCTCTTCAGACACAAAAGTAGATGTTGGTACATCGGTAGAGACCACTGTCGTAGTATCCTTACTGGTGGTAACACCTTCTGAAGTTATTTCTGCTGATGCAACTGATGAAGTAGATTCGGCAGTTGATGCAGCTACAGTTGCAGAACTTGTGGTGGCAGCCTTAGATGTCACCTCTTCAGACACAATAGTAGATGTTGGTACTTCGGTAGAGACCACTGTCGTAGTATCCCTACTGGTGGTAACACCTTCTGAAGTTATTTCTGCTGATGCAACCGATGAAGTAGATTCGGCAGTTGATGCAGCTACAGTTGCAGAACTTGTGGTGGCAGCCTTAGATGTCACCTCTTCAGATACAATAGTAGATGTTGGTACTTCGGTAGAGACCACTGTTGTAGTATCCCTACTCGTGGTAACGCCTTCAGTAGTTATTTCTGCTGACGCAACCGATGAAGTAGATTCGGCAGTTGATGCAGCTACAGTTGCAGAACTTGTGGTGGCAGCCTTAGATGTCACCTCTTCAGACACAATAGTAGATGTCGGTACTTCGGTAGAGACCACTGTCGTAGTATCCCTACTGGTGGTAACACCTTCTGAAGTTAGTTCTGCTGATGCAACCGATGAAGTAGATTCGGCAGTTGATGCAGCTACAGTTGCAGAACTTGTGGTGGCAGCCTTAGATGTCACCTCTTCAGACACAATAGTAGATGTCGGTACTTCGGTAGAGACCACTGGCGTGGTATCCCTACTCGTTGTAACGCCTTCAGTAGTTGTTTCTACAGATGCAACCGATGAAGTAGATTCGGCAGTTGATGCAGCTACAGTTGCAGAACCTGTGGTGGCAGCCTTAGATGTCACCTCTTCAGACATAATAGTAGATGTTGGTACTTCGGTAGAGACCACTGTCGTAGTATCCCTACTGGTGGTAACGCCTTCAGTAGTTATTTCTGCTGATGCAACCGATGAAGTAGATTCGGCAGTTGATGCAGCTACAGTTGCAGAACTTGTGGTGGCAGCCTTAGATGTCACCTCTTCAGATACAATAGTAGATGTTGGTACTTCGGTAGAGACCACTGTTGTAGTATCCCTACTCGTGGTAACGCCTTCAGTAGTTATTTCTGCTGATGCAACCGATGAAGTAGATTCGGCAGTTGATGCAGCTACAGTTGCAGAACTTGTGGTGGCAGCCTTAGATGTCACCTCTTCAGACACAAAAGTAGATGTTGGTACATCAGTAGAGACCACTGTCGTAGTATCCTTACTGGTGGTAACACCTTCTGAAGTTATTTCTGCTGATGCAACTGATGAAGTAGATTCGGCAGTTGATGCAGCTACAGTTGCAGAACTTGTGGTGGCAGCCTTAGATGTCACCTCTTCAGACACAATAGTAGATGTTGGTGTTTCGGTAGAGACCACTGTCGTAGTATCCCTACTCGTGGTAACGCCTTCAGTAGTTATTTCTGCTGATGCAACCGATGAAGTAGATTCGGCAGTTGATGCAGCTGCAGTTGATGCAGCTACAGTTGCAGAACTTGTGGTGGCAGCCTTAGATGTCACCTCTTCAGACACAATAGTAGATGTTGGTACTTCGGTAGAGACCACTGTCGTAGTATCCCTACTGGTGGTAACACCTTCTGAAGTTATTTCTGCTGATGCAACCGATGAAGTAGATTCGGCAGTTGATGCAGCTACAGTTGCAGAACTTGTGGTGGCAGCCTTAGATGTCACCTCTTCAGACACAATAGTAGATGTTGGTACTTCGGTAGAGACCACTGTCGTAGTATCCCTACTGGTGGTAACACCTTCTGAAGTTATTTCTGCTGATGCAACCGATGAAGTAGATTCGGCAGTTGATGCAGCTACAGTTGCAGAACTTGTGGTGGCAGCCTTAGATGTCACCTCTTCAGATACAATAGTAGATGTTGGTACTTCGGTAGAGACCACTGTTGTAGTATCCCTACTCGTGGTAACGCCTTCAGTAGTTATTTCTGCTGACGCAACCGATGAAGTAGATTCGGCAGTTGATGCAGCTACAGTTGCAGAACTTGTGGTGGCAGCCTTAGATGTCACCTCTTCAGACACAATAGTAGATGTTGGTACTTCGGTAGAGACCACTGTCGTAGTATCCCTACTGGTGGTAACACCTTCTGAAGTTAGTTCTGCTGATGCAACCGATGAAGTAGATTCGGCAGTTGATGCAGCTACAGTTGCAGAACTTGTGGTGGCAGCCTTAGATGTCACCTCTTCAGACACAATAGTAGATGTCGGTACTTCGGTAGAGACCACTGGCGTGGTATCCCTACTCGTTGTAACGCCTTCAGTAGTTGTTTCTACAGATGCAACCGATGAAGTAGATTCGGCAGTTGATGCAGCTACAGTTGCAGAACCTGTGGTGGCAGCCTTAGATGTCACCTCTTCAGACATAATAGTAGATGTTGGTACTTCGGTAGAGACCACTGTCGTAGTATCCCTACTGGTGGTAACGCCTTCAGTAGTTATTTCTGCTGATGCAACCGATGAAGTAGATTCGGCAGTTGATGCAGCTACAGTTGCAGAACTTGTGGTGGCAGCCTTAGATGTCACCTCTTCAGATACAATAGTAGATGTTGGTACTTCGGTAGAGACCACTGTTGTAGTATCCCTACTCGTGGTAACGCCTTCAGTAGTTATTTCTGCTGATGCAACCGATGAAGTAGATTCGGCAGTTGATGCAGCTACAGTTGCAGAACTTGTGGTGGCAGCCTTAGATGTCACCTCTTCAGACACAAACGTAGATGTTGGTACATCAGTAGAGACCACTGTCGTAGTATCCTTACTGGTGGTAACACCTTCTGAAGTTATTTCTGCTGATGCAACTGATGAAGTAGATTCGGCAGTTGATGCAGCTACAGTTGCAGAACTTGTGGTGGCAGCCTTAGATGTCACCTCTTCAGACACAATAGTAGATGTTGGTGTTTCGGTAGAGACCACTGTCGTAGTATCCCTACTCGTGGTAACGCCTTCAGTAGTTATTTCTGCTGATGCAACCGATGAAGTAGATTCGGCAGTTGATGCAGCTGCAGTTGATGCAGCTACAGTTGCAGAACTTGTGGTGGCAGCCTTAGATGTCACCTCTTCAGACACAATAGTAGATGTTGGTACTTCGGTAGAGACCACTGTCGTAGTATCCCTACTGGTGGTAACACCTTCTGAAGTTATTTCTGCTGATGCAACCGATGAAGTAGATTCGGCAGTTGATGCAGCTACAGTTGCAGAACTTGTGGTGGCAGCCTTAGATGTCACCTCTTCAGACACAATAGTAGATGTTGGTACTTCGGTAGAGACCACTGTCGTAGTATCCCTACTGGTGGTAACACCTTCTGAAGTTATTTCTGCTGATGCAACCGATGAAGTAGATTCGGCAGTTGATGCAGCTACAGTTGCAGAACTTGTGGTGGCAGCCTTAGATGTCACCTCTTCAGACACAATGTTAGATGTTGGTACTTCGGTAGAGACCACTGTCGTAGTATCCCTATTCGTGGTAACGCCTTCAGTTGTTATTTCTGCTGATGCAACCGATGAAGTAGATTCGGCAGTTGATGCAGCTACAGTTGCAGAACTTGTGGTGGCAACCTTAGATGTCACCTCTTCAGACACAATAGTAGATGTTGGTACTTCGGTAGAGACCACTGTCGTAGTATCCCTACTCGTGGTAACGCCTTCAGTAGTTATTTCTGCTGATGCAACCGATGAAGTAGATTCGGCAGTTGATGCAGCTGCAGTTGATGCAGCTACAGTTGCAGAACTTGTGGTGGCAGCCTTAGATGTCACCTCTTCAGACACAATAGTAGATGTTGGTACTTCGGTAGAGACCACTGTTGTAGTATCCCTACTCGTGGTAACGCCTTCAGTAGTTATTTCTGCTGATGCAACCGATGAAGTAGATTCGGCAGTTGATGCAGCTACAGTTGCAGAACTTGTGGTGGCAGCCTTAGATGTCACCTCTTCAGACACAATAGTAGATGTTGGTACTTCGGTAGAGACCACTGTCGTAGTATCCCTACTGGTGGTAACACCTTCTGAAGTTAGTTCTGCTGATGCAACCGATGAAGTAGATTCGGCAGTTGATGCAGCTACAGTTGCAGAACTTGTGGTGGCAGCCTTAGATGTCACCTCTTCAGACACAATAGTAGATGTCGGTACTTCGGTAGAGACCACTGGCGTGGTATCCCTACTCGTTGTAACGCCTTCAGTAGTTGTTTCCACTGATGCAACCGATGAAGTAGATTCGGCAGTTGATGCAGCTACAGTTGCAGAACTTGTGGTGGCAGCCTTAGATGTCACCTCTTCAGACACAAAAGTAGATGTTGGTACATCGGTAGAGACCACTGTCGTAGTATCCTTACTGGTGGTAACACCTTCTGAAGTTATTTCTGCTGATGCAACTGATGAAGTAGATTCGGTAGTTGATGCAGCTACAGTTGCAGAACTTGTGGTGGCAGCCTTAGATGTCACCTCTTCAGACACAATAGTAGATGTTGGTACTTCGGTAGAGACCACTGTCGTAGTATCCCTACTCATGGTAACGCCTTCAGTAGTTATTTCTGCTGATGCAACCGATGAAGTAGATTCGGCAGTTGATGCAGCTGCAGTTGATGCAGCTACAGTTGCAGAACTTGTGGTGGCAGCCTTAGATGTCACCTCTTCAGACACAATAGTAGATGTTGGTACTTCGGTAGAGACCACTGTCGTAGTATCCCTACTGGTGGTAACACCTTCTGAAGTTATTTCTGCTGATGCAACCGATGAAGTAGATTCGGCAGTTGATGCAGCTACAGTTGCAGAACTTGTGGTGGCAGCCTTAGATGTCACCTCTTCAGACACAATAGTAGATGTTGGTACTTCGGTAGAGACCACTGTCGTAGTATCCCTACTGGTGGTAACACCTTCTAAAGTTATTTCTGCTGATGCAACCGATGAAGTAGATTCGGCAGTTGATGCAGCTACAGTTGCAGAACTTGTGGTGGCAGCCTTAGATGTCACCTCTTCAGATACAATAGTAGATGTTGGTACTTCGGTAGAGACCACTGTTGTAGTATCCCTACTCGTGGTAACGCCTTCAGTAGTTATTTCTGCTGACGCAACCGATGAAGTAGATTCGGCAGTTGATGCAGCTACAGTTGCAGAACTTGTGGTGGCAGAATTAGATGTCACCTCTTCAGACATAATAGTAGATGTTGGTACTTCGGTAGAGACCACTGTCGTAGTATCCCTACTGGTGGTAACGCCTTCAGTAGTTATTTCTGCTGATGCAACCGATGAAGTAGATTCGGCAGTTGATGCAGCTACAGTTGCAGAACTTGTGGTGGCAGCCTTAGATGTCACCTCTTCAGATACAATAGTAGATGTTGGTACTTCGGTAGAGACCACTGTTGTAGTATCCCTACTCGTGGTAACGCCTTCAGTAGTTATTTCTGCTGATGCAACCGATGAAGTAGATTCGGCAGTTGATGCAGCTGCAGTTGATGCAGCTACAGTTGCAGAACTTGTGGTGGCAGCCTTAGATGTCACCTCTTCAGACACAATAGTAGATGTTGGTACTTCGGTAGAGACCACTGTCGTAGTATCCCTACTGGTGGTAACACCTTCAGTAGTTATTTCTGCTGATGCAACCGATGAAGTAGATTCGGCAGTTGATGCAGCTGCAGTTGATGCAGCTACAGTTGCAGAACTTGTGGTGGCAGCCTTAGATGTCACCTCTTCAGACACAATAGTAGATGTTGGTACTTCGGTAGAGACCACTGTTGTAGTATCCCTACTGGTGGTAACGCCTTCAGTAGTTATTTCTGCTGATGCAACCGATGAAGTAGATTCGGCAGTTGATGCAGCTACAGTTGCAGAACTTGTGGTGGCAGCCTTAGATGTCACCTCTTCAGACACAATAGTAGATGTTGGTACTTCGGTAGAGACCACTGTCGTAGTATCCCTACTGGTGGTAACACCTTCTGAAGTTATTTCTGCTGATGCAACCGATGAAGTAGATTCGGCAGTTGATGCAGCTACAGTTGCAGAACTTGTGGTGGCAGCCTTAGATGTCACCTCTTCAGACACAATATTAGATGTTGGTACTTCGGTAGAGACCACTGTCGTAGTATCCCTACTCGTGGTAACGCCTTCAGTTGTTATTTCTGCTGATGCAACCGATGAAGTAGATTCGGCAGTTGATGCAGCTACAGTTGCAGAACTTGTGGTGGCAACCTTAGATGTCACCTCTTCAGACACAATAGTAGATGTTGGTACTTCGGTAGAGACCACTGTCGTAGTATCCCTACTCGTGGTAACGCCTTCAGTAGTTATTTCTGCTGATGCAACCGATGAAGTAGATTCGGCAGTTGATGCAGCTGCAGTTGATGCAGCTACAGTTGCAGAACTTGTGGTGGCAGCCTTAGATGTCACCTCTTCAGACACAATAGTAGATGTTGGTACTTCGGTAGAGACCACTGTCGTAGTATCCGTACTGGTGGTAACACCTTCAGAAGTTATTTCTGCTGATGCAACCGATGAAGTAGATTCGGCAGTTGATGCAGCTACAGTTGCAGAACTTGTGGTGGCAGCCTTAGATGTCACCTCTTCAGACACAATAGTAGATGTTGGTACTTCGGTAGAGACCACTGTCGTAGTATCCCTACTCGTGGTAACGCCTTCAGTAGTTATTTCTGCTGATGCAACCGATGAAGTAGATTCGGCAGTTGATGCAGCTGCAGTTGATGCAGCTACAGTTGCAGAACTTGTGGTGGCAGCCTTAGATGTCACCTCTTCAGACACAATAGTAGATGTTGGTACTTCGGTAGAGACCACTGTCGTAGTATCCCTACTGGTGGTAACACCTTCAGAAGTTATTTCTGCTGATGCAACCGATGAAGTAGATTCGGCAGTTGATGCAGCTACAGTTGCAGAACTTGTGGTGGCAGCCTTAGATGTCACCTCTTCAGACACAATAGTAGATGTTGGTACTTCGGTAGAGACCACTGTCGTAGTATCCCTACTCGTGGTAACGCCTTCAGTAGTTATTTCTGCTGATGCAACCGATGAAGTAGATTCGGCAGTTGATGCAGCTACAGTTGCAGAACTTGTGGTGGCAGCCTTAGATGTCACCTCTTCAGACACAATAGCAGATGTTGGTACTTCGGTAGAGACCACTGTTGTAGTATCCCTACTCGTGGTAACGCCTTCAGTAGTTATTTCTGCTGATGCAACCGATGAAGTAGATTCGGCAGTTGATGCAGCTACAGTTGCAGAACTTGTGGTGGCAGCCTTAGATGTCACCTCTTCAGACACAATAGTAGATGTTGGTACTTCGGTAGAGACCACTGTCGTAGTATCCCTACTGGTGGTAACACCTTCTGAAGTTAGTTCTGCTGATGCAACCGATGAAGTAGATTCGGTAGTTGATGCAGCTACAGTTGCAGAACTTGTGGTGGTAGCCTTAGATGTCACCTCTTCAGACACAATAGTAGATGTTGGTACTTCGGTAGAGACCACTGTCGTAGTATCCCTACTGGTGGTAACACCTGCAGAAGTTATTTCTGCTGATGCAACCGATGAAGTAGATTCGGCAGTTGATGCAGCTACAGTTGCAGAACTTGTGGTTGCAGCCTTAGATGTCCCCTCTTCAGACACAATAGTAGATGTCGGTACTTCGGTAGAGACCACTGGCGTGGTATCCCTACTCGTTGTAACGCCTTCAGTAGTTGTTTCTACTGATGCAACCGATGAAGTAGATTCGGCAGTTGATGCAGCTACAGTTGCAGAACTTGTTGTGGCAGCCTTAGATGTCACCTCTTCAGACACAATAGTAGATGTTGGTACTTCGGTAGAGACCACTGTCGTAGTATCCCTACTCGTGGTAACGCCTTCAGTAGTTATTTCTGCTGATGCAACCGGGGAAGTAGATTCGGCAGTTGATGCAGCTACAGTTGCAGAACTTGTGGAGGCAGCCTTAGATGTCGCCTCTTCAGACACAATAGTAGATGTCGGTACTTCGGTAGAGACCACTGGCGTGGTATCCCTACTCGTTGTAACGCCTTCAGTAGTTGTTTCTACTGATGCAACCGATGAAGTAGATTCGGCAGTTGATGCAGCTACAGTTGCAGAACTTGTGGTGGCAGCCTTAGATGTCACCTCTTCAGACACAATAGTAGATGTTGGTACTTCGGTAGAGACCACTGTCGTAGTATCCCTACTGGTGGTAACACCTTCAGAAGTTATTTCTGCTGATGGAACCGATGAAGTAGATTCGGCAGTTGATGCAGCTACAGTTGCAGAACTTGTGGTGGCAGCCTTAGATGTCACCTCTTCAGACACAATAGTAGATGTTGGTACTTCGGTAGAGACCACTGTCGTAGTATCCCTACTCGTGGTAACGCCTTCAGTAGTTATTTCTGCTGATGCAACCGATGAAGTAGATTCGGCAGTTGATGCAGCTACAGTTGCAGAACTTGTGGTGGCAGCCTTAGATGTCACCTCTTCAGACACAATAGTAGATGTTGGTACTTCGGTAGAGACCACTGTTGTAGTATCCCTACTCGTGGTAACGCCTTCAGTAGTTATTTCTGCTGATGCAACCGATGAAGTAGATTCGGCAGTTGATGCAGCTACAGTTGCAGAACTTGTGGTGGCAGCCTTAGATGTCACCTCTTCAGACACAATAGTAGATGTCGGTACTTCGGTAGAGACCACTGGCGTGGTATCCCTACTCGTTGTAACGCCTTCAGTAGTTGTTTCTACTGATGCAACCGATGAAGTAGATTCGGCAGTTGATGCAGCTACAGTTGCAGAACCTGTGGTGGCAGCCTTAGATGTCACCTCTTCAGACATAATAGTAGATGTTGGTACTTCGGTAGAGACCACTGTCGTAGTATCCCTACTGGTGGTAACGCCTTCAGTAGTTATTTCTGCTGATGCAACCGATGAAGTAGATTCGGCAGTTGATGCAGCTACAGTTGCAGAACTTGTGGTGGCAGCCTTAGATGTCACCTCTTCAGACACAATAGTAGATGTTGGTACTTCGGTAGAGACCACTGTCGTAGTATCCCTACTCGTGGTAACGCCTTCAGTAGTTATTTCTGCTGATGCAACCGATGAAGTAGATGCGGCAGTTGATGCAGCTGCAGTTGATGCAGCTACAGTTGCAGAACTTGTGGTGGCAGCCTTAGATGTCACCTCTTCAGACACAATAGTAGATGTTGGTACTTCGGTAGAGATCACTGTCGTAGTATCCCTACTGGTGGTAACACCTTCTGAAGTTATTTCTGCTGATGCAACCGATGAAGTAGATTCGGCAGTTGATGCAGCTACAGTTGCAGAACTTGTGGTGGCAGCCTTAGATGTCACCTCTTCAGACACAATAGTAGATGTTGGTACTTCGGTAGAGACCACTGTCGTAGTATCCCTACTCGTGGTAACGCCTTCAGTTGTTATTTCTGCTGATGCAACCGATGAAGTAGATTCGGCAGTTGATGCAGCTACAGTTGCAGAACTTGTGGTGGCAACCTTAGATGCCACCTCTTCAGACACAATAGTAGATGTTGGTACTTCGGTAGAGACCACTGTCGTAGTATCCCTACTCGTGGTAACGCCTTCAGTAGTTATTTCTGCTGATGCAACCGATGAAGTAAATTCGGCAGTTGATGCAGCTGCAGTTGATGCAGCTACAGTTGCAGAACTTGTGGTGGCAGCCTTAGATGTCACCTCTTCAGACACAATAGTAGATGTTGGTACTTCGGTAGAGACCACTGTCGTAGTATCCCTACTGGTGGTAACACCTTCAGAAGTTATTTCTGCTGATGCAACCGATGAAGTAGATTCGGCAGTTGATGCAGCTACAGTTGCAGAACTTGTGGTGGCAGCCTTAGATGTCACCTCTTCAGACACAATAGTAGATGTTGGTACTTCGGTAGAGACCACTGTCGTAGTATCCCTACTCGTGGTAACGCCTTCAGTAGTTATTTCTGCTGATGCAACCGATGAAGTAGATTCGGCAGTTGATGCAGCTACAGTTGCAGAACTTGTGGTGGCAGCCTTAGATGTCACCTCTTCAGACACAATAGTAGATGTTGGTACTTCGGTAGAGACCACTGTCGTAGTATCCCTACTGGTGGTAACACCTTCTGAAGTTAGTTCTGCTGATGCAACCGATGAAGTAGATTCGGCAGTTGATGCAGCTACAGTTGCAGAACTTGTGGTGGTAGCCTTAGATGTCACCTCTTCAGACACAATAGTAGATGTTGGTACTTCGGTAGAGACCACTGTCGTAGTATCCCTACTTGTGGTAACACCTTCAGAAGTTATTTCTGCTGATGCAACCGATGAAGTAGATTCGGCAGTTGATGCAGCTACAGTTGCAGAACTTGTGGTTGCAGCCTTAGATGTCCCCTCTTCAGACACAATAGTAGATGTCGGTACTTCGGTAGAGACCACTGGCGTGGTATCCCTACTCGTTGTAACGCCTTCAGTAGTTGTTTCTACTGATGCAACCGATGAAGTAGATTCGGCAGTTGATGCAGCTACAGTTGCAGAACTTGTTGTGGCAGCCTTAGATGTCACCTCTTCAGACACAATAGTAGATGTTGGTACTTCGGTAGAGACCACTGTCGTAGTATCCCTACTCGTGGTAACGCCTTCAGTAGTTATTTCTGCTGATGCAACCGGGGAAGTAGATTCGGCAGTTGATGCAGCTACAGTTGCAGAACTTGTGGTGGCAGCCTTAGATGTCACCTCTTCAGACACAATAGTAGATGTTGGTACTTCGGTAGAGACCACTGTCGTAGTATCCCTACTGGTGGTAACACCTTCAGAAGTTATTTCTGCTGATGGAACCGATGAAGTAGATTCGGCAGTTGATGCAGCTACAGTTGCAGAACTTGTGGTGGCAGCCTTAGATGTCACCTCTTCAGACACAATAGTAGATGTTGGTACTTCGGTAGAGACCACTGTCGTAGTATCCCTACTCGTGGTAACGCCTTCAGTAGTTATTTCTGCTGATGCAACCGATGAAGTAGATTCGGCAGTTGATGCAGCTACAGTTGCAGAACTTGTGGTGGCAGCCTTAGATGTCACCTCTTCAGACACAATAGTAGATGTTGGTACTTCGGTAGAGACCACTGTTGTAGTATCCCTACTCGTGGTAACGCCTTCCGTAGTTATTTCTGCTGATGCAACCGATGAAGTAGATTCGGCAGTTGATGCAGCTACAGTTGCAGAACTTGTGGTGGCAGCCTTAGATGTCACCTCTTCAGACACAATAGTAGATGTTGGTACTTCGGTAGAGACCACTGTCGTAGTATCCCTACTGGTGGTTACACCTTCTGAAGTTAGTTCTGCTGATGCAACCGATGAAGTAGATTCGGCAGTTGATGCAGCTACAGTTGCAGAACTTGTGGTGGCAGCCTTAGATGTCACCTCTTCAGACACAATAGTAGATGTCGGTACTTCGGTAGAGACCACTGGCGTGGTATCCCTACTCGTTGTAACGCCTTCAGTAGTTGTTTCTACTGATGCAACCGATGAAGTAGATTCGGCAGTTGATGCAGCTACAGTTGCAGAACCTGTGGTGGCAGCCTTAGATGTCACCTCTTCAGACATAATAGTAGATGTTGGTACTTCGGTAGAGACCACTGTCGTAGTATCCCTACTGGTGGTAACGCCTTCAGTAGTTATTTCTGCTGATGCAACCGATGAAGTAGATTCGGCAGTTGATGCAGCTACAGTTGCAGAACTTGTGGTGGCAGCCTTAGATGTCACCTCTTCAGATACAATAGTAGATGTTGGTACTTCGGTAGAGACCACTGTTGTAGTATCCCTACTCGTGGTAATGCCTTCAGTAGTTATTTCTGCTGATGCAACCGATGTAGTAGATTCGGCAGTTGATGCAGCTACAGTTGCAGAACTTGTGGTGGCAGCCTTAGATGTCACCTCTTCAGACACAAAAGTAGATGTTGGTACATCGGTAGAGACCACTGTCGTAGTATCCTTACTGGTGGTAACACCTTCTGAAGTTATTTCTGCTGATGCAACTGATGAAGTAGATTCGGCAGTTGATGCAGCTACAGTTGCAGAACTTGTGGTGGCAGCCTTAGATGTCACCTCTTCAGACACAACAGTAGATGTTGGTACTTCGGTAGAGACCACTGTCGTAGTATCCCTACTCGTGGTAACGCCTTCAGTAGTTATTTCTGCTGATGCAACCGATGAAGTAGATTCGGCAGTTGATGCAGCTGCTGTTGATGCAGCTACAGTTGCAGAACTTGTGGTGGCAGCCTTAGATGTCACCTCTTCAGACACAATAGTAGATGTTGGTACTTCGGTAGAGACCACTGTCGTAGTATCCCTATTGGTGGTAACACCTTCTGAAGTTATTTCTGCTGATGCAACCGATGAAGTAGATTCGGCAGTTGATGCAGCTACAGTTGCAGAACTTGTGGTGGCAGCCTTAGATGTCACCTCTTCAGACACAATAGTAGATGTTGGTACTTCGGTAGAGACCACTGTCGTAGTATCCCTACTGGTGGTAACACCTTCTGAAGTTATTTCTGCTGATGCAACCGATGAAGTAGATTCGGCAGTTGATGCAGCTACAGTTGCAGAACTTGTGGTGGCAGCCTTAGATGTCACCTCTTCAGACACAATAGTAGATGTTGGTACTTCGGTAGAGACCACTGTCGTAGTATCCCTACTGGTGGTAACGCCTTCAGTAGTTATTTCTGCTGATGCAACCGATGAAGTAGATTCGGCAGTTGATGCAGCTGCAGTTGATGCAGCTACAGTTGCAGAACTTGTGGTGGCAGCCTTAGATGTCACCTCTTCAAACACAATAGTAGATGTTGGTACTTCGGTAGAGACCACTGTCGTAGTATCCCTACTGGTGGTAACACCATCAGAAGTTATTTCTGCTGATGCAACCGATGAAGTAGATTCGGCAGTTGATGCAGCTACAGTTGCAGAACTTGTGGTGGCAGCCTTAGATGTCCCCTCTTCAGACACAATAGTAGATGTTGGTACTTCGGGAGAGACCACTGTCGTAGTATCCCTACTGGTGGTAACACCATCAGAAGTTATTTCTGCTGATGCAACCGATGAAGTAGATTCGGCAGTTGATGCAGCTACAGTTGCAGAACTTGTGGTGGCAGCCTTAGATGTCCCCTCTTCAGACACAATAGTAGATGTCGGTACTTCGGTAGAGACCACTGGCGTGGTATCCCTACTCGTTGTAACGCCTTCAGTAGTTGTTTCTACTGATGCAACCGATGAAGTAGATTCGGCAGTTGATGCAGCTACAGTTGCAGAACTTGTTGTGGCAGCCTTAGATGTCACCTCTTCAGACACAATAGTAGATGTTGGTACTTCAGTAGAGACCACTGTCGTAGTATCCCTACTCGTGGTAACGCCTTCAGTAGTTATTTCTGCTGATGCAACCGGGGAAGTAGATTCGGCAGTTGATGCAGCTACAGTTGCAGAACTTGTGGTGGCAGCCTTAGATGTCACCTCTTCAGACACAATAGTAGATGTTGGTACTTCGGTAGAGACCACTGTCGTAGTATCCCTACTGGTGGTAACACCTTCAGAAGTTATTTCTGCTGATGGAACCGATGAAGTAGATTCGGCAGTTGATGCAGCTACAGTTGCAGAACTTGTGGTGGCAGCCTTAGATGTCACCTCTTCAGACACAATAGTAGATGTTGGTACTTCGGTAGAGACCACTGTCGTAGTATCCCTACTCGTGGTAACGCCTTCAGTAGTTATTTCTGCTGATGCAACCGATGAAGTAGATTCGGCAGTTGATGCAGCTACAGTTGCAGAACTTGTGGTGGCAGCCTTAGATGTCACCTCTTCAGACACAATAGTAGATGTTGGTACTTCGGTAGAGACCACTGTTGTAGTATCCCTACTCGTGGTAACGCCTTCAGTAGTTATTTCTGCTGATGCAACCGATGAAGTAGATTCGGCAGTTGATGCAGCTACAGTTGCAGAACTTGTGGTGGCAGCCTTAGATGTCACCTCTTCAGACACAATAGTAGATGTTGGTACTTCGGTAGAGACCACTGTCGTAGTATCCCTACTGGTGGTTACACCTTCTGAAGTTAGTTCTGCTGATGCAACCGATGAAGTAGATTCGGCAGTTGATGCAGCTACAGTTGCAGAACTTGTGGTGGCAGCCTTAGATGTCACCTCTTCAGACACAATAGTAGATGTCGGTACTTCGGTAGAGACCACTGGCGTGGTATCCCTACTCGTTGTAACGCCTTCAGTAGTTGTTTCTACTGATGCAACCGATGAAGTAGATTCGGCAGTTGATGCAGCTACAGTTGCAGAACCTGTGGTGGCAGCCTTAGATGTCACCTCTTCAGACATAATAGTAGATGTTGGTACTTCGGTAGAGACCACTGTCGTAGTATCCCTACTGGTGGTAACGCCTTCAGTAGTTATTTCTGCTGATGCAACCGATGAAGTAGATTCGGCAGTTGATGCAGCTACAGTTGCAGAACTTGTGGTGGCAGCCTTAGATGTCACCTCTTCAGACACAATAGTAGATGTTGGTACTTCGGTAGAGACCACTGTCGTAGTATCCCTACTGGTGGTAACACCTTCTGAAGTTATTTCTGCTGATGCAACCGATGAAGTAGATTCGGCAGTTGATGCAGCTACAGTTGCAGAACTTGTGGTGGCAGCCTTAGATGTCACCTCTTCAGACACAATAGTAGATGTTGGTACTTCGGTAGAGACCACTGTCGTAGTATCCCTACTGGTGGTAACGCCTTCAGTAGTTATTTCTGCTGATGCAACCGATGAAGTAGATTCGGCAGTTGATGCAGCTGCAGTTGATGCAGCTACAGTTGCAGAACTTGTGGTGGCAGCCTTAGATGTCACCTCTTCAAACACAATAGTAGATGTTGGTACTTCGGTAGAGACCACTGTCGTAGTATCCCTACTGGTGGTAACACCATCAGAAGTTATTTCTGCTGATGCAACCGATGAAGTAGATTCGGCAGTTGATGCAGCTACAGTTGCAGAACTTGTGGTGGCAGCCTTAGATGTCCCCTCTTCAGACACAATAGTAGATGTTGGTACTTCGGGAGAGACCACTGTCGTAGTATCCCTACTGGTGGTAACACCATCAGAAGTTATTTCTGCTGATGCAACCGATGAAGTAGATTCGGCAGTTGATGCAGCTACAGTTGCAGAACTTGTGGTGGCAGCCTTAGATGTCCCCTCTTCAGACACAATAGTAGATGTCGGTACTTCGGTAGAGACCACTGGCGTGGTATCCCTACTCGTTGTAACGCCTTCAGTAGTTGTTTCTACTGATGCAACCGATGAAGTAGATTCGGCAGTTGATGCAGCTACAGTTGCAGAACTTGTGGTGGCAGCCTTAGATGTCCCCTCTTCAGACACAATAGTAGATGTTGGTACTTCGGTAGAGACCACTGTCGTAGTATCCCTACTGGTGGTAACACCATCAGAAGTTATTTCTGCTGATGCAACCGATGAAGTAGATTCGGCAGTTGATGCAGCTACAGTTGCAGAACTTGTGGTGGCAGCCTTAGATGTCCCCTCTTCAGACACAATAGTAGATGTCGGTACTTCGGTAGAGACCACTGGCGTGGTATCCCTACTCGTTGTAACGCCTTCAGTAGTTGTTTCTACTGATGCAACCGATGAAGTAGATTCGGCAGTTGATGCAGCTACAGTTGCAGAACTTGTGGTGGCAGCCTTAGATGTCACCTCTTCAGACACAATAGTAGATGTTGGTACTTCGGTAGAGACCACTGTTGTAGTATCCCTACTCGTGGTAACGCCTTCAGTAGTTATTTCTGCTGATGCAACCGATGAAGTAGATTCGGCAGTTGATGCAGCTACAGTTGCAGAACTTGTGGTGGCAGCCTTAGATGTCACCTCTTCAGACACAATAGTAGATGTTGGTACTTCGGTAGAGACCACTGTCGCAGTATCCCTACTGGTGGTAACGCCTTCAGTAGTTATTTCTGCTGATGCAACCGATGAAGTAGATTCGGCAGTTGATGCAGCTACAGTTGCAGAACTTGTGGTGGCAGCCTTAGATGTCACCTCTTCAGACACAATAGTAGATGTTGGTACTTCGGTAGAGACCACTGTCGTAGTATCCCTACTCGTGGTAACGCCTTCAGTAGTTATTTCTGCTGATGCAACCGATGAAGTAGATTCGGCAGTTGATGCAGCTACAGTTGCAGAACTTGTGGTGGCAGCCTTAGATGTCACCTCTTCAGACACAATAGTAGATGTTGGTACTTCGGTAGAGACCACTGTCGTAGTATCCCTACTGGTGGTTACACCTTCTGAAGTTAGTTCTGCTGATGCAACCGATGAAGTAGATTCGGCAGTTGATGCAGCTACAGTTGCAGAACTTGTGGTGGCAGCCTTAGATGTCACCTCTTCAGACACAATAGTAGATGTCGGTACTTCGGTAGAGACCACTGGCGTGGTATCCCTACTCGTTGTAACGCCTTCAGTAGTTGTTTCTACTGATGCAACCGATGAAGTAGATTCGGCAGTTGATGCAGCTACAGTTGCAGAACCTGTGGTGGCAGCCTTAGATGTCACCTCTTCAGACATAATAGTAGATGTTGGTACTTCGGTAGAGACCACTGTCGTAGTATCCCTACTGGTGGTAACGCCTTCAGTAGTTATTTCTGCTGATGCAACCGATGAAGTAGATTCGGCAGTTGATGCAGCTACAGTTGCAGAACTTGTGGTGGCAGCCTTAGATGTCACCTCTTCAGATACAATAGTAGATGTTGGTACTTCGGTAGAGACCACTGTTGTAGTATCCCTACTCGTGGTAATGCCTTCAGTAGTTATTTCTGCTGATGCAACCGATGTAGTAGATTCGGCAGTTGATGCAGCTACAGTTGCAGAACTTGTGGTGGCAGCCTTAGATGTCACCTCTTCAGACACAAAAGTAGATGTTGGTACATCGGTAGAGACCACTGTCGTAGTATCCTTACTGGTGGTAACACCTTCTGAAGTTATTTCTGCTGATGCAACTGATGAAGTAGATTCGGCAGTTGATGCAGCTACAGTTGCAGAACTTGTGGTGGCAGCCTTAGATGTCACCTCTTCAGACACAACAGTAGATGTTGGTACTTCGGTAGAGACCACTGTCGTAGTATCCCTACTCGTGGTAACGCCTTCAGTAGTTATTTCTGCTGATGCAACCGATGAAGTAGATTCGGCAGTTGATGCAGCTGCTGTTGATGCAGCTACAGTTGCAGAACTTGTGGTGGCAGCCTTAGATGTCACCTCTTCAGACACAATAGTAGATGTTGGTACTTCGGTAGAGACCACTGTCGTAGTATCCCTATTGGTGGTAACACCTTCTGAAGTTATTTCTGCTGATGCAACCGATGAAGTAGATTCGGCAGTTGATGCAGCTACAGTTGCAGAACTTGTGGTGGCAGCCTTAGATGTCACCTCTTCAGACACAATAGTAGATGTTGGTACTTCGGTAGAGACCACTGTCGTAGTATCCCTACTGGTGGTAACACCTTCTGAAGTTATTTCTGCTGATGCAACCGATGAAGTAGATTCGGCAGTTGATGCAGCTACAGTTGCAGAACTTGTGGTGGCAGCCTTAGATGTCACCTCTTCAGACACAATAGTAGATGTTGGTACTTCGGTAGAGACCACTGTCGTAGTATCCCTACTGGTGGTAACGCCTTCAGTAGTTATTTCTGCTGATGCAACCGATGAAGTAGATTCGGCAGTTGATGCAGCTGCAGTTGATGCAGCTACAGTTGCAGAACTTGTGGTGGCAGCCTTAGATGTCACCTCTTCAAACACAATAGTAGATGTTGGTACTTCGGTAGAGACCACTGTCGTAGTATCCCTACTGGTGGTAACACCATCAGAAGTTATTTCTGCTGATGCAACCGATGAAGTAGATTCGGCAGTTGATGCAGCTACAGTTGCAGAACTTGTGGTGGCAGCCTTAGATGTCCCCTCTTCAGACACAATAGTAGATGTTGGTACTTCGGGAGAGACCACTGTCGTAGTATCCCTACTGGTGGTAACACCATCAGAAGTTATTTCTGCTGATGCAACCGATGAAGTAGATTCGGCAGTTGATGCAGCTACAGTTGCAGAACTTGTGGTGGCAGCCTTAGATGTCCCCTCTTCAGACACAATAGTAGATGTCGGTACTTCGGTAGAGACCACTGGCGTGGTATCCCTACTCGTTGTAACGCCTTCAGTAGTTGTTTCTACTGATGCAACCGATGAAGTAGATTCGGCAGTTGATGCAGCTACAGTTGCAGAACTTGTTGTGGCAGCCTTAGATGTCACCTCTTCAGACACAATAGTAGATGTTGGTACTTCAGTAGAGACCACTGTCGTAGTATCCCTACTCGTGGTAACGCCTTCAGTAGTTATTTCTGCTGATGCAACCGGGGAAGTAGATTCGGCAGTTGATGCAGCTACAGTTGCAGAACTTGTGGTGGCAGCCTTAGATGTCACCTCTTCAGACACAATAGTAGATGTTGGTACTTCGGTAGAGACCACTGTCGTAGTATCCCTACTGGTGGTAACACCTTCAGAAGTTATTTCTGCTGATGGAACCGATGAAGTAGATTCGGCAGTTGATGCAGCTACAGTTGCAGAACTTGTGGTGGCAGCCTTAGATGTCACCTCTTCAGACACAATAGTAGATGTTGGTACTTCGGTAGAGACCACTGTCGTAGTATCCCTACTCGTGGTAACGCCTTCAGTAGTTATTTCTGCTGATGCAACCGATGAAGTAGATTCGGCAGTTGATGCAGCTACAGTTGCAGAACTTGTGGTGGCAGCCTTAGATGTCACCTCTTCAGACACAATAGTAGATGTTGGTACTTCGGTAGAGACCACTGTTGTAGTATCCCTACTCGTGGTAACGCCTTCAGTAGTTATTTCTGCTGATGCAACCGATGAAGTAGATTCGGCAGTTGATGCAGCTACAGTTGCAGAACTTGTGGTGGCAGCCTTAGATGTCACCTCTTCAGACACAATAGTAGATGTTGGTACTTCGGTAGAGACCACTGTCGTAGTATCCCTACTGGTGGTTACACCTTCTGAAGTTAGTTCTGCTGATGCAACCGATGAAGTAGATTCGGCAGTTGATGCAGCTACAGTTGCAGAACTTGTGGTGGCAGCCTTAGATGTCACCTCTTCAGACACAATAGTAGATGTCGGTACTTCGGTAGAGACCACTGGCGTGGTATCCCTACTCGTTGTAACGCCTTCAGTAGTTGTTTCTACTGATGCAACCGATGAAGTAGATTCGGCAGTTGATGCAGCTACAGTTGCAGAACCTGTGGTGGCAGCCTTAGATGTCACCTCTTCAGACATAATAGTAGATGTTGGTACTTCGGTAGAGACCACTGTCGTAGTATCCCTACTGGTGGTAACGCCTTCAGTAGTTATTTCTGCTGATGCAACCGATGAAGTAGATTCGGCAGTTGATGCAGCTACAGTTGCAGAACTTGTGGTGGCAGCCTTAGATGTCACCTCTTCAGACACAATAGTAGATGTTGGTACTTCGGTAGAGACCACTGTCGTAGTATCCCTACTGGTGGTAACACCTTCTGAAGTTATTTCTGCTGATGCAACCGATGAAGTAGATTCGGCAGTTGATGCAGCTACAGTTGCAGAACTTGTGGTGGCAGCCTTAGATGTCACCTCTTCAGACACAATAGTAGATGTTGGTACTTCGGTAGAGACCACTGTCGTAGTATCCCTACTGGTGGTAACGCCTTCAGTAGTTATTTCTGCTGATGCAACCGATGAAGTAGATTCGGCAGTTGATGCAGCTGCAGTTGATGCAGCTACAGTTGCAGAACTTGTGGTGGCAGCCTTAGATGTCACCTCTTCAAACACAATAGTAGATGTTGGTACTTCGGTAGAGACCACTGTCGTAGTATCCCTACTGGTGGTAACACCATCAGAAGTTATTTCTGCTGATGCAACCGATGAAGTAGATTCGGCAGTTGATGCAGCTACAGTTGCAGAACTTGTGGTGGCAGCCTTAGATGTCCCCTCTTCAGACACAATAGTAGATGTTGGTACTTCGGGAGAGACCACTGTCGTAGTATCCCTACTGGTGGTAACACCATCAGAAGTTATTTCTGCTGATGCAACCGATGAAGTAGATTCGGCAGTTGATGCAGCTACAGTTGCAGAACTTGTGGTGGCAGCCTTAGATGTCCCCTCTTCAGACACAATAGTAGATGTCGGTACTTCGGTAGAGACCACTGGCGTGGTATCCCTACTCGTTGTAACGCCTTCAGTAGTTGTTTCTACTGATGCAACCGATGAAGTAGATTCGGCAGTTGATGCAGCTACAGTTGCAGAACTTGTGGTGGCAGCCTTAGATGTCCCCTCTTCAGACACAATAGTAGATGTTGGTACTTCGGTAGAGACCACTGTCGTAGTATCCCTACTGGTGGTAACACCATCAGAAGTTATTTCTGCTGATGCAACCGATGAAGTAGATTCGGCAGTTGATGCAGCTACAGTTGCAGAACTTGTGGTGGCAGCCTTAGATGTCCCCTCTTCAGACACAATAGTAGATGTCGGTACTTCGGTAGAGACCACTGGCGTGGTATCCCTACTCGTTGTAACGCCTTCAGTAGTTGTTTCTACTGATGCAACCGATGAAGTAGATTCGGCAGTTGATGCAGCTACAGTTGCAGAACTTGTGGTGGCAGCCTTAGATGTCACCTCTTCAGACACAATAGTAGATGTTGGTACTTCGGTAGAGACCACTGTTGTAGTATCCCTACTCGTGGTAACGCCTTCAGTAGTTATTTCTGCTGATGCAACCGATGAAGTAGATTCGGCAGTTGATGCAGCTACAGTTGCAGAACTTGTGGTGGCAGCCTTAGATGTCACCTCTTCAGACACAATAGTAGATGTTGGTACTTCGGTAGAGACCACTGTCGTAGTATCCCTACTGGTGGTAACGCCTTCAGTAGTTATTTCTGCTGATGCAACCGATGAAGTAGATTCGGCAGTTGATGCAGCTACAGTTGCAGAACTTGTGGTGGCAGCCTTAGATGTCACCTCTTCAGACACAATAGTAGATGTTGGTACTTCGGTAGAGACCACTGTCGTAGTATCCCTACTCGTGGTAACGCCTTCAGTAGTTATTTCTGCTGATGCAACCGATGAAGTAGATTCGGCAGTTGATGCAGCTACAGTTGCAGAACTTGTGGTGGCAGCCTTAGATGTCACCTCTTCAGACACAATAGTAGATGTTGGTACTTCGGTAGAGACCACTGTCGTAGTATCCCTACTCGTGGTAACGCCTTCAGTAGTTATTTCTGCTGATGCAACCGATGAAGTAGATTCGGCAGTTGATGCAGCTACAGTTGCAAAACTTGTGGTGGCAGCCTTAGATGTCACCTCTTCAGACACAATAGTAGATGTTGGTACTTCGGTAGAGACCACTGTCGTAGTATCCCTACTCGTGGTAACGCCTTCAGTAGTTATTTCTGCTGATGCAACCGATGAAGTAGATTCGGCAGTTGATGCAGCTACAGTTGCAGAACTTGTGGTGGCAGCCTTAGATGTCACCTCGTCAGACACAATAGTAGATGTTGGTACTTCGGTAGAGACCACTGTCGTAGTATCCCTACTCGTGGTAACGCCTTCAGTAGTTATTTCTGCTGATGCAACCGATGAAGTAGATTCGGCAGTTGATGCAGCTACAGTTGCAAAACTTGTGGTGGCAGCCTTAGATGTCACCTCTTCAGACACAATAGTAGATGTTGGTACTTCGGTAGAGACCACTGTCGTAGTATCCCTACTCGTGGTAACGCCTTCAGTAGTTATTTCTGCTGATGCAACCGATGAAGTAGATTCGGCAGTTGATGCAGCTGCAGTTGATGCAGCTACAGTTGCAGAACTTGTGGTGGCAGCCTTAGATGTCACCTCTTCAGACACAATAGTAGATGTTGGTACTTCGGTAGAGACCACTGTCGTAGTATCCCTACTGGTGGTAACACCATCAGAAGTTATTTCTGCTGATGCAACCGATGAAGTAGATTCGGCAGTTGATGCAGCTACAGTTGCAGAACTTGTGGTGGCAGCCTTAGATGTCCCCTCTTCAGACACAATAGTAGATGTCGGTACTTCGGTAGAGACCACTGGCGTGGTATCCCTACTCGTTGTAACGCCTTCAGTAGTTGTTTCTACTGATGCAACCGATGAAGTAGATTCGGCAGTTGATGCAGCTACAGTTGCAGAACTTGTGGTGGCAGCCTTAGATGTCACCTCTTCAGACACAATAGTAGATGTTGGTACTTCGGTAGAGACCACTGTCGTAGTATCCCTACTCGTGGTAATGCCTTCAGTAGTTATTTCTGCTGATGCAACCGATGAAGTAGATTCGGCAGTTGATGCAGCTACAGTTGCAGAACTTGTGGTGGCAGCCTTAGATGTCACCTCTTCAGACACAATAGTAGATGTTGGTACTTCGGTAGAGACCACTGTTGTAGTATCCCTACTCGTGGTAACGCCTTCAGTAGTTATTTCTGCTGATGCAACCGATGAAGTAGATTCGGCAGTTGATGCAGCTACAGTTGCAGAACTTGTGGTGGCAGCCTTAGATGTCACCTCTTCAGACACAATAGTAGATGTTGGTACTTCGGTAGAGACCACTGTCATAGTATCCCTACTGGTGGTAACGCCTTCAGTAGTTATTTCTGCTGATGCAACCGATGAAGTAGATTCGGCAGTTGATGCAGCTACAGTTGCAGAACTTGTGGTGGCAGCCTTAGATGTCACCTCTTGAGACACAATAGTAGATGTTGGTACTTCGGTAGAGACCACTGTCGTAGTATCCCTACTCGTGGTAACGCCTTCAGTAGTTATTTCTGCTGATGCAACCGATGAAGTAGATTCGGCAGTTGATGCAGCTACAGTTGCAGAACTTGTGGTGGCAGCCTTAGATGTCACCTCTTCAGACACAATAGTAGATGTTGGTACTTCGGTAGAGACCACTGTCGTAGTATCCCTACTCGTGGTAACGCCTTCAGTAATTATTTCTGCTGATGCAACCGATGAAGTAGATTCGGCAGTTGATGCAGCTACAGTTGCAAAACTTGTGGTGGCAGCCTTAGATGTCACCTCTTCAGACACAATAGTAGATGTTGGTACTTCGGTAGAGACCACTGTCGTAGTATCCATACTCGTGGTAACGCCTTCAGTAGTTATTTCTGCTGATGCAACCGATGAAGTAGATTCGGCAGTTGATGCAGCTACAGTTGCAGAACTTGTGGTGGCAGCCTTAGATGTCACCTCTTCAGACACAATAGTAGATGTTGGTACTTCGGTAGAGACCACTGTCGTAGTATCCCTACTCGTGGTAACGCCTTCAGTAGTTATTTCTGCTGATGCAACCGATGAAGTAGATTCGGCAGTTGATGCAGCTACAGTTGCAAAACTTGTGGTGGCAGCCTTAGATGTCACCTCTTCAGACACAATAGTAGATGTTGGTACTTCGGTAGAGACCACTGTCGTAGTATCCCTACTCGTGGTAATACCTTCAGTAGATATTTCTGTTAATGCAACCGATGCAACTTCAGTTGATACTCCCAATGTAGTATCCCGATTGGTTGTTAAATCAACTGATGCTGGAGATTCTGTTGTCCGAGATGTTTCACCGACAGTCGTGGCAATATTAGAAGTTGTATCCTCCTGTGTAGTGATGTCTCCGGTTGTGCTTTCAGATGTCATATACATCATTGTTGTGATATCTATAGTTGTGCCAATAGGAGATGTCACCTCTGTTTTGTATATAATGATAAAATATTGAGGATTTCCATGTAGTCGAGTGATGAAAAACGCAATGGTAATTAAAACGTGAAAGTTTTAACTATAGTCTATTTGGCCATCACAAGACAGTGACGTGACTGCGTATTCTACTAATTGCAACACATAACGCTTACATAGCGCCTACTCGAGGCGCTGGCGTACACACACGAGTGTTGAAAGACGGAAGATACATACGTGTGCGTAAAAGCTGCGACTGTTAATTTACGTCACTGTCCAGAGGAAGCCAAATAGAGATAATGCAGCCGTTGTCATCTCCAGTTATATGTATGTGTAATAATATCTACGTACAGTACATTATTCTAGCGCATTGCAGGGTTAAGGGGTGTGTGGACCCTCAGCATACCCTCCGTAAATACCTTTATTATTCATTTAATTTATATAAAAGCATACATTTCTTTGCAGAAAAGGATTCAATGAATCCAACCATGATCATGAAATTGACCATTTTGGAGAAAATTATAAAAAACACGTTTTTTGACCAATTTTAGGTTCTGCAAAGATAACTCAAAATGTATTTTGTCACATTTTGTCATACTAGTTTTATTATATTCCTAATACATTTCCCTAGGAAGCTTCTTTTTGTTGTTGAAAATATTTATTATATTTTGAATTATCGACCAAAAAGTGCAAAAAAATGTGATTTTTTTACCTCATAATTTATGAAAATCACATTTTTGGCACTTTTATAATTTTCTCCAAAATGGTCAATTTCATAATTATGGTTGGATTCATTGAACCCATTTCTGCAAAAATAATGTATACTTTTATATAGATTAAATGAATAACGAAGAAGTTACGGCAGTTTTACGGAGGCTATACCTGAGGGTCCACACCCCCTTAATGTATGTACAGATATATTCAAAACAGAGGTTAGGTCGTGCTGTTCACGTGATCCATTTGACCTATTCCCTTCCCCGCCCGTTCGATAGAATTATTTCCAAACCAATCCCATAGGAGTTAAGATTCACACAATGGTTGGCCCTTGTTAAGCTAGTTGTATAATGAGGACTGTCAAACAACTGGAATGGTATTTGGTGTAGATGAAAAGTTGAGCATGCACACAGAAATGTGTCTACACGACCAGGGAAAATAATACTAATCAAATCTAGTCTACCAATCCGGACGATCACTAAATCCACACTGTTCAATTTACATGATAATTGCTGTACGTACGTACATGTGTTGTTGTTGGAGTCCCGGTTGTATTCGTTGTTGTTGTTAGAATTGTTTTCGTCATTATGCCATAAATATTATTGTACTTGTTATTGGTCTTGTCTACATGTATATAAATGTGTATTACTGAAGGAGTCAACCTTTACGTAACGCAATAGGCATTTCCATGACCAATTAGTTTCGTAAACAATGGATAAACCCATGCTGCACTCGTCAGATGATAGCCTTAAAGGTACAAAAGTGATACTTACCGTCAGCGTTTTCACATTGATCGCCAGTGTATCCAGTTGCACAACTGTAAAGTACAAATATGAGTTTGTTTTTTCTAAGTTACATATCATAATGCTTATTACATACTAGCCAGTCGCAGATTGTGGAAATGTTTAAGAAATGTTTAAGAGACAATATGATAATTGTCCACCGTTACAAGACCAATACAAGGGGGAAAGGAATTGGAAATTATTTGACATTCTAACAAGAATACTATAATTCGTTTCCTTCATCAAGTATCCTTTCATTAAATCTCTTGTATATTGTGGGTAAAACTTGTGGCGCTGTTATTCTTCAATTTTGACAGTAATAGTTCCATAATATTAAATTTATCAAGTAGTTTACCTGCATGACAATTCAATCAAGGTACTGTCTATCGAACATGTGCCTCCGTTTTCACAGTATGAGTCCGTACACACAATGCTTGATGAATCTGTAACAAAAATTAAAGTTACAAATTAAGTTCGGCACAGAATTCTGTTACAAGTTTATAAGGAATTTATGTACATGAATTGTTAGTGTATTCAGATATAAATTGGCAAGCCTTGTAACAACAACGAATTAATACAAAATATCGTGGGAGTGAAACACGCAACATGTTCGATGCAATCGAACTGCGCAGGCGTGCGTCTACCAATATCGTGAGCGTACCCTTGTTTGGAATTAATTTTGCGTGCGGAGAGATTAACTGCATATACCTCGCCAATTTAGAACTGTTAACTAGAACTATATAGAATATACGAAACCACTCCCGACTGAAACAGTATAGAAAACTACAATCATGATACCCGGAGGTATACAGAGGGCCGACATAAATATAACTACAGTATACCTTTGGGTATTCTAATTGCGGTTCTCTATACCGTTTCAGTTTGGACTGGTTTAGTAGATTGTATATAATTCGTTATATACCAGTCACCCTGCAGCCTCTGCTTCTATTACAGCTCCCTTATTGTGTTTGCGTATGAACCCCGATTACCTAAATCTCTTGGTCTCGAATGTTCAGGCACCTGTTCTATTATACGGGAGATTGTGGGTTCGAGTCCCGCGCTGGTAGTGAATGTCCTTGTTTATTCCGAGTTTGAATATTCAGCGGCGCGGCTTGTCAAGTTTATTTTGCTCTTTCAGTTGGGATGAGCTTCTCTATTATACTGTATAGAACTATAGTATATATTTGTCAAATTTTTTATTACAGGGATTTGAAGAATTTACACATGCTTCCATTGCTTCCATTTGATCAGTTCTGATTTTTAATTGTAAAACTTCAAATGTCGATAACAATCACGCAACTGACCTTGTATTGAAGACAATGTGATCACGGTAAGAACGTCCGACCCATCAGTCAAATTTCCGGTGTCAACTTCAGCAGAGAGAACACTCGACAGGTCATCTTCTGTGACAGTTGACGATGTCATATAGTCTACAGCAAATACAGCTATGACACTGCCTTCTTTAAAACCCAGGGTTAATGCGGCAACAAAACCATCCTGTGTACTGGCGTGGTTTTCTAAGATGTATGCGATCTGTTTTATAGCAGTGAAATGGTACACAAACGTGTTAGATAAATGAAATGTAACAATATTTGATCTGTAGGAGGATGTCATTCGCCTAATAGTCCCAAAATGTTGTAACTTCGTTGCTACTGGTGAATTATAAGATTCATCCCGGGTCATCTAGGTATAGCATGTCACGAGCGAAAATGTAACTAACTAACAGCTCATATCAAGATAATTTGAAAACGGCTTTTAATGATCTAATTTCCCTATAATGAATGGTCTTTACACCATTTAACAAACAAGCTTGTAGAATACGTCTAATTACAGAAAATGATAATTACATCGTCGTGTGTTTGATCATCTTTATCACATCAACACTACAACACCGTACTACTAGTAATTACGAAGTATTCTAAAAGTTACTTTGTTTCATTTATTAAACATGTCATATCTTCGGTTAACTTAGCTTAAAGTAGAAAAGCCATATTGTTTTTGTACCAAACTATCAAATCAAACCCATCATTCTGTTTTCTACAATATAAAGGGAATATGTCCACTCTTTATTTAGTATTACAATTAAGTATTATTAGAACATTCTCAACATCTTGTCGGGTCAAATGCCTTGATGAAAAGGATTAGGATAGTATTTACATCTAAAGATATATCATACTATTGAAAATATGATATAGGTCTTCATCAGACAAAATCGTTCAGCTTGTGTTATTATGCTCAGTGCATGGAATAAGCTTGATAATTACACTTATATCTTAACGGTGTGATTACTTATACTAAGGGGATAAGAAGTATAATAACATTTGGTATACATGTACAATACAGAAATAAGGTGAAATATAAACTCACAATATTTGCTATCGGGTCAGCCAAAGTCTGATACTCAGAAGACGATGTGTCCTGTAGCTTATCACTGTAAGTTACTGAGTCTACATTGATTTCAGTTAAAATAAATTCACCACGATATCGAATGAAAGTTGCTGCTGTAGTCCCCTCTTCGGTTGTCATTTCCGCTGTGGTAACGTCCGACGACGATTCTGAATTTGTCTTATCCATTGAGGTATAAGAAGGTTGCGTAATGACGTCAGATGTAAATATATCTGTAGTTCCGTATACAGAAGCCGGTGAGCTTGTGGTAGCAGAGTCTGTTGCTGTAGTAAGAGTTGTTGAGGATACATCAACTGTAGTCGTTGTGTCATCTATAGTAATATTTGAATTAGTTGTTCCCGTAGCAACACCATCAGTTGAAGTATATGTCAACTCTGTAGTTGCCTGTACACCAATTGATATAGTAGAGGTGGACGCTAGTACGGTGGTCACAGCTTCAGTTGTTAATTTATCCGAGATTACACTCGATGTCGAATCAGAAGTTGTTCTGTCGGTGGTTGCTATAGCAGCTGATGTAACACCCTCAGAGGTAATTATTTTACTTGTTCCATCTACTGGTGTAGTTGCTGCTGTTGTTACACTGTCAGTTACAATAGTAGTAGCTGATGCATCCGTACTTGGTTTTACAGATGAAACATCTCCTGTAGTCAAAAGACTAGATGTTGAAGCATCATCAGTGGTGAACGATTCAGTAGATGCCACTATTGTTGTTGCAACTCCTTCAGTTGTTACACTGGTTGAACCAACATCTGAAGCCATTTCTGTCGATATAATACTAGATGTTGGTACGACTGTTGACGAAGTTATTGTGGTAGCCTGTTTGGTGGTCACAGCTTCAGTTGTTAATTTGTCTGAGGTTACACTCGATGTCGAATCAGAAGTTGTTCTGTCGGTGGTTGCTATAGCAGCTGATGTAACACCCTCAGAGGTAATTATTTTACTTGTTCCATCTACTGGTGTAGTGGCTGCTGTTGTTACACTGTCAGTTACAATAGTAGTAGCTGATGTATCCGTACTTGGTTTTACAGATGAAACATCTCCTGTAGTCAAAAGACTAGACGTTGTTGCATCATCAGTGGTGAAAGATGCAGTAGATGCCACTATTGTTGTTGCAACTCCTTCAGTTGTTACACTGGTTGAACCAACATCTGAAGCCATTTCTGTCGAAATAATACTAGATGTTGGTAAGACTGTTGACGAAGTTGATGTAGTAGCCTGTTTGGTGGTCACAGCTTCAGTTGTTAATTTGTCTGAGGTTACACTCGATGTCGAATCAGAAGTTGTTCTGTCGGTGGTTGCTATAGCAGCTGATGTAACACCCTCAGAGGTAATTATTTTACTTGTTCCATCTACTGGTGTAGTGGCTGCTGTTGTTACACTGTCAGTTACAATAGTAGTAGCTGATGCATCCGTACTTGGTTTTACAGATGAAACATCTCCTGTAGTCAAAAGACTAGACGTTGTTGCATCATCAGTGGTGAAAGATGCAGTAGATGCCACTATTGTTGTTGCAACTCCTTCAGTTGTTACACTGGTTGAACCAACATCTGAAGCCATTTCTGTCGAAATAATACTAGATGTTGGTACGACTGTTGACGACGTTGATGTAGTAGCCTGTTTGGTGGTCACAGCTTCAGTTGATAATTTGTCTGAGGTTACACTCGATGTCGAATCAGAAGTTGTTCTGTCGGTGGTTGCTATAGCAGCTGATGTAACACCCTCAGAGGTAATTATTGTACTTGTTCCATCTACTGGTGTAGTGGCTGCTGTTGTTACACTGTCAGTTACAATAGTAGTAGCTGATGCATCCGTACTTGGTTTTACAGATGAAACATCTCCTGTAGTCAAAAGACTAGACGTTGTTGCATCATCAGTGGTGAAAGATGCAGTAGATGCCACTATTGTTGTTGCAACTCCTTCAGTTGTTACACTGGTTGAACCAACATTTGAAGCCATTTCTGTCGAAATAATACTAGATGTTGGTACGACTGTTGACGAAGTTGATGTAGTAGCTTGTTTGGTGGTCACAGCTTCAGTTGTTAATTTGTCTGAGGTTACACTCGATGTCGAATCAGAAGTTGTTCTGTCGGTGGTTGCTATAGCAGCTGATGTAACACCCTCAGAGGTAATTATTTTACTTGTTCCATCTACTGGTGTAGTGGCTGCTGTTGTTACACTGTCAGTTACAATAGTAGTAGCTGATGCATCCGTACTTGGTTTTACAGATGAAACATCTCCTGTAGTCAAAAGACTAGACGTTGTTGCATCATCAGTGGTGAAAGATGCAGTAGATGCCACTATTGTTGTTGCAACTCCTTCAGTTGTTACACTGGTTGAACCAACATCTGAAGCCATTTCTGTCGAAATAATACTAGATGTTGGTACGACTGTTGACGAAGTTGATGTAGTAGCCTGTTTGGTGGTCACAGCTTCAGTTGTTAATTTGTCTGAGGTTACACTCGATGTCGAATCAGAAGTTGTTCTGACGGTAGTTGCTATATCAGCTGATGTAACACCCTCAGAGGTAATTATTTTACTTGTTCCATCTACTGGTGTAGTGGCTGCTGTTGTTACACTGTCAGTTACAATAGTAGTAGCTGATGCATCCGTACTTGGTTTTACAGATGAAACATCTCCTGTAGTCAAAAGACTAGACGTTGTTGCATCATCAGTGGTGAAAGATGCAGTAGATGCCACTATTGTTGTTGCAACTCCTTCAGTTGTTACACTGGTTGAACCAACATCTGAAGCCATTTCTGTCGAAATAATACTAGATGTTGGTACGACTGTTGACGAAGTTGATGTAGTAGCCTGTTTGGTGGTCACAGCTTCAGTTGTTAATTTGTCTGAGGTTACACTCGATGTCGAATCAGAAGTTGTTCTGTCGGTGGTTGCTATAGCAGCTGATGTAACACCCTCAGAGGTAATTATTTTACTTGTTCCATCTACTGGTGTAGTGGCTGCTGTTGTTACACTGTCAGTTACAATAGTAGTAGCTGATGCATCCGTACTTGGTTTTACAGATGAAACATCTCCTGTAGTCAAAAGACTAGACGTTGTTGCATCATCAGTGGTGAAAGATGCAGTAGATGCCACTATTGTTGTTGCAACTCCTTCAGTTGTTACACTGGTTGAACCAACATCTGAAGCCATTTCTGTCGAAATAATACTAGATGTTGGTACGACTGTTGACGAAGTTGATGTAGTAGCCTGTTTGGTGGTCACAGCTTCAGTTGTTAATTTGTCTGAGGTTACACTCGATGTCGAATCAGAAGTTGTTCTGTCGGTGGTTGCTATAGCAGCTGATGTAACACCCTCAGAGGTAATTATTTTACTTGTTCCATCTACTGGTGTAGTGGCTGCTGTTGTTACACTGTCAGTTACAATAGTAGCAGCTGATGCATCCGTACTTGGTTTTACAGATGAAACATCTCCTGTAGTCAAAAGACTAGACGTTGTTGCATCATCAGTGGTGAAAGATGCAGTAGATGCCACTATTGTTGTTGCAACTCCTTCAGTTGTTACACTGGTTGAACCAACATTTGAAGCCATTTCTGTCGAAATAATACTAGATGTTGGTACGACTGTTGACGAAGTTGATGTAGTAGCCTGTTTGGTGGTCACAGCTTCAGTTGTTAATTTGTCTAAGGTTACACTCGATGTCGAATCAGAAGTTGTTCTGTCGGTGGTTGCTATAGCAGCTGATGTAACACCCTCAGAGGTAATTATTTTACTTGTTCCATCTACTGGTGTAGTGGCTGCTGTTGTTACACTGTCAGTTACAATAGTAGTAGCTGATGCATCCGTACTTGGTTTTACAGATGAAACATCTCCTGTAGTCAAAAGACTAGACGTTGTTGCATCATCAGTGGTGAAAGATGCAGTAGATGCCACTATTGTTGTTGCAACTCCTTCAGTTGTTACACTGGTTGAACCAACATCTGAAGCCATTTCTGTCGAAATAATACTAGATGTTGGTACGACTGTTGACGAAGTTGATGTAGTAGCCTGTTTGGTGGTCACAGCTTCAGTTGTTAATTTGTCTGAGGTTACACTCGATGTCGAATCAGAAGTTGTTCTGTCGGTAGTTGCTATATCAGCTGATGTAACACCCTCAGAGGTAATTATTTTACTTGTTCCATCTACTGGTGTAGTGGCTGCTGTTGTTACACTGTCAGTTACAATAGTAGTAGCTGATGCATCCGTACTTGGTTTTACAGATGAAACATCTCCTGTAGTCAAAAGACTAGACGTTGTTGCATCATCAGTGGTGAAAGATGCAGTAGATGCCACTATTGTTGTTGCAACTCCTTCAGTTGTTACACTGGTTGAACCAACATCTGAAGCCATTTCTGTCGAAATAATACTAGATGTTGGTACGACTGTTGACGAAGTTGATGTAGTAGCCTGTTTGGTGGTCACAGCTTCAGTTGTTAATTTGTCTGAGGTTACACTCGATGTCGAATCAGAAGTTGTTCTGTCGGTGGTTGCTATAGCAGCTGATGTAACACCCTCAGAGGTAATTATTTTACTTGTTCCATCTACTGGTGTAGTGGCTGCTGTTGTTACACTGTCAGTTACAATAGTAGTAGCTGATGCATCCGTACTTGGTTTTACAGATGAAACATCTCCTGTAGTCAAAAGACTAGACGTTGTTGCATCATCAGTGGTGAAAGATGCAGTAGATGCCACTATTGTTGTTGCAACTCCTTCAGTTGTTACACTGGTTGAACCAACATCTGAAGCCATTTCTGTCGAAATAATACTAGATGTTGGTACGACTGTTGACGAAGTTGATGTAGTAGCCTGTTTGGTGGTCACAGCTTCAGTTGTTAATTTGTCTGAGGTTACACTCGATGTCGAATCAGAAGTTGTTCTGTCGGTAGTTGCTATATCAGCTGATGTAACACCCTCAGAGGTAATTATTTTACTTGTTCCATCTACTGGTGTAGTGGCTGCTGTTGTTACACTGTCAGTTACAATAGTAGTAGCTGATGCATCCGTACTTGGTTTTACAGATGAAACATCTCCTGTAGTCAAAAGACTAGACGTTGTTGCATCATCAGTGGTGAAAGATGCAGTAGATGCCACTATTGTTGTTGCAACTCCTTCAGTTGTTACACTGGTTGAACCAACATCTGAAGCCATTTCTGTCGAAATAATACTAGATGTTGGTACGACTGTTGACGAAGTTGATGTAGTAGCCTGTTTGGTGGTCACAGCTTCAGTTGTTAATTTGTCTGAGGTTACACTCGATGTCGAATCAGAAGTTGTTCTGTCGGTGGTTGCTATAGCAGCTGATGTAACACCCTCAGAGGTAATTATTTTACTTGTTCCATCTACTGGTGTAGTGGCTGCTGTTGTTACACTGTCAGTTACAATAGTAGTAGCTGATGCATCCGTACTTGGTTTTACAGATGAAACATCTCCTGTAGTCAAAAGACTAGACGTTGTTGCAGCATCAGTGGTGAAAGATGCAGTAGATGCCACTATTGTTGTTGCAACTCCTTCAGTTGTTACACTGGTTGAACCAACATTTGAAGCCATTTCTGTCGAAATAATACTAGATGTTGGTACGACTGTTGACGAAGTTGATGTAGTAGCCTGTTTGGTGGTCACAGCTTCAGTTGTTAATTTGTCTGAGGTTACACTCGATGTCGAATCAGAAGTTGTTCTGTCGGTGGTTGCTATAGCAGCTGATGTAACACCCTCAGAGGTAATTATTTTACTTGTTCCATCTACTGGTGTAGTGGCTGCTGTTGTTACACTGTCAGTTACAATAGTAGTAGCTGATGCATCCGTACTTGGTTTTACAGATGAAACATCTCCTGTAGTCAAAAGACTAGACGTTGTTGCATCATCAGTGGTGAAAGATGCAGTAGATGCCACTATTGTTGTTGCAACTCCTTCAGTTGTTACACTGGTTGAACCAACATCTGAAGCCATTTCTGTCGAAATAATACTAGATGTTGGTACGACTGTTGACGAAGTTGATGTAGTAGCCTGTTTGGTGGTCACAGCTTCAGTTGTTAATTTGTCTGAGGTTACACTCGATGTCGAATCAGAAGTTGTTCTGTCGGTAGTTGCTATATCAGCTGATGTAACACCCTCAGAGGTAATTATTTTACTTGTTCCATCTACTGGTGTAGTGGCTGCTGTTGTTACACTGTCAGTTACAATAGTAGTAGCTGATGCATCCGTACTTGGTTTTACAGATGAAACATCTCCTGTAGTCAAAAGACTAGACGTTGTTGCATCATCAGTGGTGAAAGATGCAGTAGATGCCACTATTGTTGTTGCAACTCCTTCAGTTGTTACACTGGTTGAACCAACATCTGAAGCCATTTCTGTCGAAATAATACTAGATGTTGGTACGACTGTTGACGAAGTTGATGTAGTAGCCTGTTTGGTGGTCACAGCTTCAGTTGTTATTTTGTCTGAGGTTACACTCGATGTCGAATCAGAAGGTGTTCTGTCGGTAGTTGCTATAGCAGCTGATGTAACACCCTCAGAGGTAATTATTTTACTTGTTCCATCTACTGGTGTAGTGGCTGCTGTTGTTACACTGTCAGTTACAATAGTAGTAGCTGATGCATCCGTACTTGGTTTTACAGATGAAACATCTCCTGTAGTCAAAAGACTAGACGTTGTTGCATCATCAGTGGTGAAAGATGCAGTAGATGCCACTATTGTTGTTGCAACTCCTTCAGTTGTTACACTGGTTGAACCAACATCTGAAGCCATTTCTGTCGAAATAATACTAGATGTTGGTACGACTGTTGACGAAGTTGATGTAGTAGCCTGTTTGGTGGTCACAGCTTCAGTTGTTATTTTGTCTGAGGTTACACTCGATGTCGAATCAGAAGTTGTTCTGTCGGTGGTTGCTATAGCAGCTGATGTAACACCCTCAGAGGTAATTATTTTACTTGTTCCATCTACTGGTGTAGTGGCTGCTGTTGTTACACTGTCAGTTACAATAGTAGTAGCTGATGTATCCGTACTTGGTTTTACAGATGAAACATCTCCTGTAGTCAAAAGACTAGACGTTGTTGCATCATCAGTGGTGAAAGATGAAGTAGATGCCACTATTGTTGTTGCAACTCCTTCAGTTGTCACACTGGTTGAACCAACATCTGAAGCCATTTCTGTCGATATAATACTAGATGTTGGTACGACTGTTGACGAAGTTATTGTGGTAGCCTGTTTGGTGGTCACAGCTTCAGTTGTTAATTTGTCTGAGGTTACACTCGATGTCGAATCAGAAGTTGTTCTGTCGGTGGTTGCTATAGCAGCTGATGTAACACCCTCAGAGGTAATTATTTTACTTGTTCCATCTACTGGTGTAGTGGCTGCTGTTGTTACACTGTCAGTTACAATAGTAGTAGCTGATGTATCCGTACTTGGTTTTACAGATGAAACATCTCCTGTAGTCAAAAGACTAGACGTTGTTGCATCATCAGTGGTGAAAGATGAAGTAGATGCCACTATTGTTGTTGCAACTCCTTCAGTTGTCACACTGGTTGAACCAACATCTGAAGCCATTTCTGTCGAAATAATACTAGATGTTGGTACGACTGTTGACGAAGTTATTGTGGTAGCCTGTTTGGTGGTCACAGCTTCAGTTGTTAATTTGTCTGAGGTTACACTCGATGTCGAATCAGAAGTTGTTCTGTCGGTGGTTGCTATAGCAGCTGATGTAACACCCTCAGAGGTAATTATTTTACTTGTTCCATCTACTGGTGTAGTGGCTGCTGTTGTTACACTGTCAGTTACAATAGTAGTAGCTGATGTATCCGTACTTGGTTTTACAGATGAAACATCTCCTGTAGTCAAAAGACTAGACGTTGTTGCATCATCAGTGGTGAAAGATGAAGTAGATGCCACTATTGTTGTTGCAACTCCTTCAGTTGTTACAATGGTTGAACCAACATCTGAAGCCATTTCTGTCGAAATAATACTAGATGTTGGTACGACTGTTGACGACGTTGATGTAGTAGCTTGTTTGGTGGTCACAGCTTCAGTTGTTAATTTGTCTGAGGTTACACTCGATGTCGAATCAGAAGTTGTTCTGTCGGTGGTTGCTATAGCAGCTGATGTAACACCCTCAGAGGTAATTATTGTACTTGTTCCATCTACTGGTGTAGTGGCTGCTGTTGTTACACTGTCAGTTACAATAGTAGTAGCTGATGCATCCGTACTTGGTTTTACAGATGAAACATCTCCTGTAGTCAAAAGACTAGACGTTGTTGCATCATCAGTGGTGAAAGATGCAGTAGATGCCACTATTGTTGTTGCAACTCCTTCAGTTGTTACACTGATTGAACCAACATCTGAAGCCATTTCTGTCGAAATAATACTAGATGTTGGTAAGACTGTTGACGAAGTTGATGTAGTAGCCTGTTTGGTGGTCACAGCTTCAGTTGTTAATTTGTCTGAGGTTACACTCGATGTCGAATCAGAAGTTGTTCTGTCGGTGGTTGCTATAGCAGCTGATGTAACACCCTCAGAGGTAATTATTTTACTTGTTCCATCTACTGGTGTAGTGGCTGCTGTTGTTACACTGTCAGTTACAATAGTAGTAGCTGATGCATCCGTACTTGGTTTTACAGATGAAACATCTCCTGTAGTCAAAAGACTAGACGTTGTTGCATCATCAGTGGTGAAAGATGCAGTAGATGCCACTATTGTTGTTGCAACTCCTTCAGTTGTTACACTGGTTGAACCAACATCTGAAGCCATTTCTGTCGAAATAATACTAGATGTTGGTACGACTGTTGACGACGTTGATGTAGTAGCCTGTTTGGTGGTCACAGCTTCAGTTGATAATTTGTCTGAGGTTACACTCGATGTCGAATCAGAAGTTGTTCTGTCGATGGTTGCTATAGCAGCTGATGTAACACCCTCAGAGGTAATTATTGTACTTGTTCCATCTACTGGTGTAGTGGCTGCTGTTGTTACACTGTCAGTTACAATAGTAGTAGCTGATGCATCCGTACTTGGTTTTACAGATGAAACATCTCCTGTAGTCAAAAGACTAGACGTTGTTGCATCATCAGTGGTGAAAGATGCAGTAGATGCCACTATTGTTGTTGCAACTCCTTCAGTTGTTACACTGGTTGAACCAACATTTGAAGCCATTTCTGTCGAAATAATACTAGATGTTGGTACGACTGTTGACGAAGTTGATGTAGTAGCCTGTTTGGTGGTCACAGCTTCAGTTGTTAATTTGTCTGAGGTTACACTCGATGTCGAATCAGAAGTTGTTCTGTCGGTGGTTGCTATAGCAGCTGATGTAACACCCTCAGAGGTAATTATTTTACTTGTTCCATCTACTGGTGTAGTGGCTGCTGTTGTTACACTGTCAGTTACAATAGTAGTAGCTGATGCATCCGTACTTGGTTTTACAGATGAAACATCTCCTGTAGTCAAAAGACTAGACGTTGTTGCATCATCAGTGGTGAAAGATGCAGTAGATGCCACTATTGTTGTTGCAACTCCTTCAGTTGTTACACTGGTTGAACCAACATCTGAAGCCATTTCTGTCGAAATAATACTAGATGTTGGTACGACTGTTGACGAAGTTGATGTAGTAGCCTGTTTGGTGGTCGCAGCTTCAGTTGTTAATTTGTCTGAGGTTACACTCGATGTCGAATCAGAAGTTGTTCTGTCGGTAGTTGCTATATCAGCTGATGTAACACCCTCAGAGGTAATTATTTTACTTGTTCCATCTACTGGTGTAGTGGCTGCTGTTGTTACACTGTCAGTTACAATAGTAGTAGCTGATGCATCCGTACTTGGTTTTACAGATGAAACATCTCCTGTAGTCAAAAGACTAGACGTTGTTGCATCATCAGTGGTGAAAGATGCAGTAGATGCCACTATTGTTGTTGCAACTCCTTCAGTTGTTACACTGGTTGAACCAACATCTGAAGCCATTTCTGTCGAAATAATACTAGATGTTGGTACGACTGTTGACGAAGTTGATGTAGTAGCCTGTTTGGTGGTCACAGCTTCAGTTATTAATTTGTCTGAGGTTACACTCGATGTCGAATCAGAAGTTGTTCTGTCGGTGGTTGCTATAGCAGCTGATGTAACACCCTCAGAGGTAATTATTTTACTTGTTCCATCTACTGGTGTAGTGGCTGCTGTTGTTACACTGTCAGTTACAATAGTAGTAGCTGATGCATCCGTACTTGGTTTTACAGATGAAACATCTCCTGTAGTCAAAAGACTAGACGTTGTTGCATCATCAGTGGTGAAAGATGCAGTAGATGCCACTATTGTTGTTGCAACTCCTTCAGTTGTTACACTGGTTGAACCAACATTTGAAGCCATTTCTGTCGAAATAATACTAGATGTTGGTACGACTGTTGACGAAGTTGATGTAGTAGCCTGTTTGGTGGTCACAGCTTCAGTTGTTAATTTGTCTGAGGTTACACTCGATGTCGAATCAGAAGTTGTTCTGTCGGTGGTTGCTATAGCAGCTGATGTAACACCCTCAGAGGTAATTATTTTACTTGTTCCATCTACTGGTGTAGTGGCTGCTGTTGTTACACTGTCAGTTACAATAGTAGTAGCTGATGCATCCGTACTTGGTTTTACAGATGAAACATCTCCTGTAGTCAAAAGACTAGACGTTGTTGCATCATCAGTGGTGAAAGATGCAGTAGATGCCACTATTGTTGTTGCAACTCCTTCAGTTGTTACACTGGTTGAACCAACATCTGAAGCCATTTCTGTCGAAATAATACTAGATGTTGGTACGACTGTTGACGAAGTTGATGTAGTAGCCTGTTTGGTGGTCACAGCTTCAGTTGTTAATTTGTCTGAGGTTACACTCGATGTCGAATCAGAAGTTGTTCTGTCGGTAGTTGCTATATCAGCTGATGTAACACCCTCAGAGGTAATTATTTTACTTGTTCCATCTACTGGTGTAGTGGCTGCTGTTGTTACACTGTCAGTTACAATAGTAGTAGCTGATGCATCCGTACTTGGTTTTACAGATGAAACATCTCCTGTAGTCAAAAGACTAGACGTTGTTGCATCATCAGTGGTGAAAGATGCAGTAGATGCCACTATTGTTGTTGCAACTCCTTCAGTTGTTACACTGGTTGAACCAACATCTGAAGCCATTTCTGTCGAAATAATACTAGATGTTGGTACGACTGTTGACGAAGTTGATGTAGTAGCCTGTTTGGTGGTCACAGCTTCAGTTGTTAATTTGTCTGAGGTTACACTCGATGTCGAATCAGAAGTTGTTCTGTCGGTGGTTGCTATAGCAGCTGATGTAACACCCTCAGAGGTAATTATTTTACTTGTTCCATCTACTGGTGTAGTGGCTGCTGTTGTTACACTGTCAGTTACAATAGTAGTAGCTGATGCATCCGTACTTGGTTTTACAGATGAAACATCTCCTGTAGTCAAAAGACTAGACGTTGTTGCATCATCAGTGGTGAAAGATGCAGTAGATGCCACTATTGTTGTTGCAACTCCTTCAGTTGTTACACTGGTTGAACCAACATCTGAAGCCATTTCTGTCGAAATAATACTAGATGTTGGTACGACTGTTGACGAAGTTGATGTAGTAGCCTGTTTGGTGGTCACAGCTTCAGTTGTTAATTTGTCTGAGGTTACACTCGATGTCGAATCAGAAGTTGTTCTGTCGGTGGTTGCTATAGCAGCTGATGTAACACCCTCAGAGGTAATTATTTTACTTGTTCCATCTACTGGTGTAGTGGCTGCTGTTGTTACACTGTCAGTTACAATAGTAGTAGCTGATGCATCCGTACTTGGTTTTACAGATGAAACATCTCCTGTAGTCAAAAGACTAGACGTTGTTGCATCATCAGTGGTGAAAGATGCAGTAGATGCCACTATTGTTGTTGCAACTCCTTCAGTTGTTACACTGGTTGAACCAACATCTGAAGCCATTTCTGTCGAAATAATACTAGATGTTGGTACGACTGTTGACGAAGTTGATGTAGTAGCCTGTTTGGTGGTCGCAGCTTCAGTTGTTAATTTGTCTGAGGTTACACTCGATGTCGAATCAGAAGTTGTTCTGTCGGTAGTTGCTATATCAGCTGATGTAACACCCTCAGAGGTAATTATTTTACTTGTTCCATCTACTGGTGTAGTGGCTGCTGTTGTTACACTGTCAGTTACAATAGTAGTAGCTGATGCATCCGTACTTGGTTTTACAGATGAAACATCTCCTGTAGTCAAAAGACTAGACGTTGTTGCATCATCAGTGGTGAAAGATGCAGTAGATGCCACTATTGTTGTTGCAACTCCTTCAGTTGTTACACTGGTTGAACCAACATCTGAAGCCATTTCTGTCGAAATAATACTAGATGTTGGTACGACTGTTGACGAAGTTGATGTAGTAGCCTGTTTGGTGGTCACAGCTTCAGTTATTAATTTGTCTGAGGTTACACTCGATGTCGAATCAGAAGTTGTTCTGTCGGTGGTTGCTATAGCAGCTGATGTAACACCCTCAGAGGTAATTATTTTACTTGTTCCATCTACTGGTGTAGTGGCTGCTGTTGTTACACTGTCAGTTACAATAGTAGTAGCTGATGCATCCGTACTTGGTTTTACAGATGAAACATCTCCTGTAGTCAAAAGACTAGACGTTGTTGCATCATCAGTGGTGAAAGATGCAGTAGATGCCACTATTGTTGTTGCAACTCCTTCAGTTGTTACACTGGTTGAACCAACATTTGAAGCCATTTCTGTCGAAATAATACTAGATGTTGGTACGACTGTTGACGAAGTTGATGTAGTAGCCTGTTTGGTGGTCACAGCTTCAGTTGTTAATTTGTCTGAGGTTACACTCGATGTCGAATCAGAAGTTGTTCTGTCGGTGGTTGCTATAGCAGCTGATGTAACACCCTCAGAGGTAATTATTTTACTTGTTCCATCTACTGGTGTAGTGGCTGCTGTTGTTACACTGTCAGTTACAATAGTAGTAGCTGATGCATCCGTACTTGGTTTTACAGATGAAACATCTCCTGTAGTCAAAAGACTAGACGTTGTTGCATCATCAGTGGTGAAAGATGCAGTAGATGCCACTATTGTTGTTGCAACTCCTTCAGTTGTTACACTGGTTGAACCAACATCTGAAGCCATTTCTGTCGAAATAATACTAGATGTTGGTACGACTGTTGACGAAGTTGATGTAGTAGCCTGTTTGGTGGTCACAGCTTCAGTTGTTAATTTGTCTGAGGTTACACTCGATGTCGAATCAGAAGTTGTTCTGTCGGTAGTTGCTATATCAGCTGATGTAACACCCTCAGAGGTAATTATTTTACTTGTTCCATCTACTGGTGTAGTGGCTGCTGTTGTTACACTGTCAGTTACAATAGTAGTAGCTGATGCATCCGTACTTGGTTTTACAGATGAAACATCTCCTGTAGTCAAAAGACTAGACGTTGTTGCATCATCAGTGGTGAAAGATGCAGTAGATGCCACTATTGTTGTTGCAACTCCTTCAGTTGTTACACTGGTTGAACCAACATCTGAAGCCATTTCTGTCGAAATAATACTAGATGTTGGTACGACTGTTGACGAAGTTGATGTAGTAGCCTGTTTGGTGGTCACAGCTTCAGTTGTTAATTTGTCTGAGGTTACACTCGATGTCGAATCAGAAGTTGTTCTGTCGGTGGTTGCTATAGCAGCTGATGTAACACCCTCAGAGGTAATTATTTTACTTGTTCCATCTACTGGTGTAGTGGCTGCTGTTGTTACACTGTCAGTTACAATAGTAGTAGCTGATGCATCCGTACTTGGTTTTACAGATGAAACATCTCCTGTAGTCAAAAGACTAGACGTTGTTGCATCATCAGTGGTGAAAGATGCAGTAGATGCCACTATTGTTGTTGCAACTCCTTCAGTTGTTACACTGGTTGAACCAACATCTGAAGCCATTTCTGTCGAAATAATACTAGATGTTGGTACGACTGTTGACGAAGTTGATGTAGTAGCCTGTTTGGTGGTCACAGCTTCAGTTGTTAATTTGTCTGAGGTTACACTCGATGTCGAATCAGAAGTTGTTCTGTCGGTGGTTGCTATAGCAGCTGATGTAACACCCTCAGAGGTAATTATTTTACTTGTTCCATCTACTGGTGTAGTGGCTGCTGTTGTTACACTGTCAGTTACAATAGTAGTAGCTGATGCATCCGTACTTGGTTTTACAGATGAAACATCTCCTGTAGTCAAAAGACTAGACGTTGTTGCATCATCAGTGGTGAAAGATGCAGTAGATGCCACTATTGTTGTTGCAACTCCTTCAGTTGTTACACTGGTTGAACCAACATCTGAAGCCATTTCTGTCGAAATAATACTAGATGTTGGTACGACTGTTGACGAAGTTGATGTAGTAGCCTGTTTGGTGGTCACAGCTTCAGTTGTTATTTTGTCTGAGGTTACACTCGATGTCGAATCAGAAGTTGTTCTGTCGGTGGTTGCTATAGCAGCTGATGTAACACCCTCAGAGGTAATTATTTTACTTGTTCCATCTACTGGTGTAGTGGCTGCTGTTGTTACACTGTCAGTTACAATAGTAGTAGCTGATGCATCCGTACTTGGTTTTACAGATGAAACATCTCCTGTAGTCAAAAGACTAGACGTTGTTGCATCATCAGTGGTGAAAGATGCAGTAGATGCCACTATTGTTGTTGCAACTCCTTCAGTTGTTACACTGGTTGAACCAACATCTGAAGCCATTTCTGTCGAAATAATACTAGATGTTGGTACGACTGTTGACGAAGTTGATGTAGTAGCCTGTTTGGTGGTCACAGCTTCAGTTGTTATTTTGTCTGAGGTTACACTCGATGTCGAATCAGAAGGTGTTCTGTCGGTAGTTGCTATAGCAGCTGATGTAACACCCTCAGAGGTAATTATTTTACTTGTTCCATCTACTGGTGTAGTGGCTGCTGTTGTTACACTGTCAGTTACAATAGTAGTAGCTGATGCATCCGTACTTGGTTTTACAGATGAAACATCTCCTGTAGTCAAAAGACTAGACGTTGTTGCATCATCAGTGGTGAAAGATGCAGTAGATGCCACTATTGTTGTTGCAACTCCTTCAGTTGTTACACTGGTTGAACCAACATCTGAAGCCATTTCTGTCGAAATAATACTAGATGTTGGTACGACTGTTGACGAAGTTGATGTAGTAGCCTGTTTGGTGGTCACAGCTTCAGTTGTTATTTTGTCTGAGGTTACACTCGATGTCGAATCAGAAGTTGTTCTGTCGGTAGTTGCTATAGCAGCTGATGTAACACCCTCAGAGGTAATTATTTTACTTGTTCCATCTACTGGTGTAGTGGCTGCTGTTGTTACACTGTCAGTTACAATAGTAGTAGCTGATGCATCCGTACTTGGTTTTACAGATGAAACATCTCCTGTAGTCAAAAGACTAGACGTTGTTGCATCATCAGTGGTGAAAGATGCAGTAGATGCCACTATTGTTGTTGCAACTCCTTCAGTTGTTACACTGGTTGAACCAACATCTGAAGCCATTTCTGTCGAAATAATACTAGATGTTGGTACGACTGTTGACGAAGTTGATGTAGTAGCCTGTTTGGTGGTCACAGCTTCAGTTGTTAATTTGTCTGAGGTTACACTCGATGTCGAATCAGAAGTTGTTCTGTCGGTGGTTGCTATAGCAGCTGATGTAACACCCTCAGAGGTAATTATTTTACTTGTTCCATCTACTGGTGTAGTGGCTGCTGTTGTTACACTCTCAGTTACAATAGTAGTAGCTGATGCATCCGTACTTGGTTTTACAGATGAAACATCTCCTGTAGTCAAAAGACTAGACGTTGTTGCATCATCAGTGGTGAAAGATGCAGTAGATGCCACTATTGTTGTTGCAACTCCTTCAGTTGTTACACTGGTTGAACCAACATCTGAAGCCATTTCTTTCGAAATAATACTAGATGTTGGTACGACTGTTGACGAAGTTGATGTAGTAGCCTGTTTGGTGGTCACAGCTTCAGTTGTTAATTTGTCTGAGGTTACACTCGATGTCGAATCAGAAGTTGTTCTGTCGGTGGTTGCTATAGCAGCTGATATAACACCCTCAGAGGTAATTATTTTACTTGTTCCATCTACTGGTGTAGTGGCTGCTGTTGTTACACTGTCAGTTACAATAGTAGTAGCTGATGCATCCGTACTTGGTTTTACAGATGAAACATCTCCTGTAGTCAAAAGACTAGACGTTGTTGCATCATCAGTGGTGAAAGATGCAGTAGATGCCACTATTGTTGTTGCAACTCCTTCAGTTGTTACACTGGTTGAACCAACATCTGAAGCCATTTCTGTCGAAATAATACTAGATGTTGGTACGACTGTTGACGAAGTTGATGTAGTAGCCTGTTTGGTGGTCACAGCTTCAGTTGTTAATTTGTCTGAGGTTACACTCGATGTCGAATCAGAAGTTGTTCTGTCGGTGGTTGCTATAGCAGCTGATGTAACACCCTCAGAGGTAATAATTTTACTTGTTCCATCTACTGGTGTAGTGGCTGCTGTTGTTACACTGTCAGTTACAATAGTAGTAGCTGATGCATCCGTACTTGGTTTTACAGATGAAACATCTCCTGTAGTCAAAAGACTAGATGTTGTTGCATCATCAGTGGTGAAAGATGCAGTAGATGCCACTATTGTTGTTGCAACTCCTTCAGTTGTTACACTGGTTGAACCAACATCTGAAGCCATTTCTGTCGAAATAATACTAGATGTTGGTACGACTGTTGACGAAGTTGATGTAGTAGCCTGTTTGGTGGTCACAGCTTCAGTTGTTAATTTGTCTGAGGTTACACTCGATGTCGAATCAGAAGTTGTTCTGTCGGTAGTTGCTATAGCAGCTGATGTAACACCCTCAGAGGTAATTATTTTACTTGTTCCATCTACTGGTGTAGTGGCTGCTGTTGTTACACTGTCAGTTACAATAGTAGTAGCTGATGCATCCGTACTTGGTTTTACAGATGAAACATCTCCTGTAGTCAAAAGACTAGACGTTGTTGCATCATCAGTGGTGAAAGATGCAGTAGATGCCACTATTGTTGTTGCAACTCCTTCAGTTGTTACACTGGTTGAACCAACATCTGAAGCCATTTCTGTCGAAATAATACTAGATGTTGGTACGACTGTTGACGAAGTTGATGTAGTAGCCTGTTTGGTGGTCACAGCTTCAGTTGTTAATTTGTCTGAGGTTACACTCGATGTCGAATCAGAAGTTGTTCTGTCGGTGGTTGCTATAGCAGCTGATGTAACACCCTCAGAGGTAATTATTTTACTTGTTCCATCTACTGGTGTAGTGGCTGCTGTTGTTACACTGTCAGTTACAATAGTAGTAGCTGATGCATCCGTACTTGGTTTTACAGATGAAACATCTCCTGTAGTCAAAAGACTAGATGTTGTTGCATCATCAGTGGTGAAAGATGCAGTAGATGCCACTATTGTTGTTGCAACTCCTTCAGTTGTTACACTGGTTGAACCAACATCTGAAGCCATTTCTGTCGAAATAATACTAGATGTTGGTACGACTGTTGACGAAGTTGATGTAGTAGCCTGTTTGGTGGTCACAGCTTCAGTTGTTAATTTGTCTGAGGTTACACTCGATGTCGAATCAGAAGTTGTTCTGTCGGTAGTTGCTATAGCAGCTGATGTAACACCCTCAGAGGTAATTATTTTACTTGTTCCATCTACTGGTGTAGTGGCTGCTGTTGTTACACTGTCAGTTACAATAGTAGTAGCTGATGCATCCGTACTTGGTTTTACAGATGAAACATCTCCTGTAGTCAAAAGACTAGACGTTGTTGCATCATCAGTGGTGAAAGATGCAGTAGATGCCACTATTGTTGTTGCAACTCCTTCAGTTGTTACACTGGTTGAACCAACATCTGAAGCCATTTCTGTCGAAATAATACTAGATGTTGGTACGACTGTTGACGAAGTTGATGTAGTAGCCTGTTTGGTGGTCACAGCTTCAGTTGTTAATTTGTCTGAGGTTACACTCGATGTCGAATCAGAAGTTGTTCTGTCGGTGGTTGCTATAGCAGCTGATGTAACACCCTCAGAGGTAATTATTTTACTTGTTCCATCTACTGGTGTAGTGGCTGCTGTTGTTACACTGTCAGTTACAATAGTAGTAGCTGATGCATCCGTACTTGGTTTTACAGATGAAACATCTCCTGTAGTCAAAAGACTAGACGTTGTTGCATCATTAGTGGTGAAAGATGCAGTAGATGCCACTATTGTTGTTGCAACTCCTTCAGTTGTTACACTGGTTGAACCAACATCTGAAGCCATTTCTGTCGAAATAATACTAGATGTTGGTACGACTGTTGACGAAGTTGATGTAGTAGCCTGTTTGGTGGTCACAGCTTCAGTTGTTAATTTGTCTGAGGTTACACTCGATGTCGAATCAGAAGTTGTTCTGTCGGTGGTTGCTATAGCAGCTGATGTAACACCCTCAGAGGTAATAATTTTACTTGTTCCATCTACTGGTGTAGTGGCTGCTGTTGTTACACTGTCAGTTACAATAGTAGTAGCTGATGCATCCGTACTTGGTTTTACAGATGAAACATCTCCTGTAGTCAAAAGACTAGATGTTGTTGCATCATCCGTGGTGAAAGATGCAGTAGATGCCACTATTGTTGTTGCAACTCCTTCAGTTGTTACACTGGTTGAACCAACATCTGAAGCCATTTCTGTCGAAATAATACTAGATGTTGGTACGACTGTTGACGAAGTTGATGTAGTAGCCTGTTTGGTGGTCACAGCTTCAGTTGTTAATTTGTCTGAGGTTACACTCGATGTCGAATCAGAAGTTGTTCTGTCGGTGGTTGCTATAACAGCTGATGTAACACCCTCAGAGGTAATTATTTTACTTGTTCCATCTACTGGTGTAGTGACTGCTGTTGTTACACTGTCAGTTACAATAGTAGTAGCTGATGCATCCGTACTTGGTTTTACAGATGAAACATCTCCTGTAGTCAAAAGACTAGACGTTGTTGCATCATCAGTGGTGAAAGATGCAGTAGATGCCACTATTGTTGTTGCAACTCCTTCAGTTGTTACACTGGTTGAACCAACATCTGAAGCCATTTCTGTCGAAATAATACTAGATGTTGGTACGACTGTTGACGAAGTTGATGTAGTAGCCTCTTTGGTGGTCACAGCTTCAGTTGTTAATTTGTCTGAGGTTACACTCGATGTCGAATCAGAAGTTGTTCTGTCGGTGGTTGCTATAACAGCTGATGTAACACCCTCAGAGGTAATTATTTTACTTGTTCCATCTACTGGTGTAGTGGCTGCTGTTGTTATATTGTCAGTTACAATAGTAGTAGCTGATGCATCCGTACTTGGTTTTACAGATGAAACATCTCCTGTAGTCAAAAGACTAGACGTTGTTGCATCATCAGTGGTGAAAGATGCAGTAGATGCCACTATTGTTGTTGCAACTCCTTCAGTTGTTACACTGGTTGAACCAATATCTGAAGCCATTTCTGTCGAAATAATACTAGATGTTGGTACGACTGTTGACGAAGTTGATGTAGTAGCCTGTTTGGTGGTCACAGCTTCAGTTGTTAATTTGTCTGAGGTTACACTCGATGTCGAATCAGAAGTTGTTCTGTCGGTGGTTGCTATAGCAGCTGATGTAACACCCTCAGAGGTAATCATTTTACTTGTTCCATCTACTGGTGTAGTGGCTTGCGTTGTTACACTGTCAGTTACAATAGTAGTAGCTGATGCATCCGTACTTGGTTTTACAGATGAAACATCTCCTGTAGTCAAAAGACTAGATGTTGTTGCATCATCAGTGGTGAAAGATGCAGTAGATGCCATTATTGTTGTTGCAACTCCTTCAGTTGTTACACTGGTTGAACCAACATCTGAAGCCATTTCTGTCGAAATAATACTAGATGTTGGTACGACTGTTGACGAAGTTAATGTAGTAGCCTGTTTGGTGGTCACAGCTTCAGTTGTTAATTTGTCTGAGGTTACACTCGATGTCGAATCAGAAGTTGTTCTGTCGGTGGTTGCTATAACAGCTGATGTAACACCCTCAGAGGTAATTATTTTACTTGTTCCATCTACTGGTGTAGTGACTGCTGTTGTTACACTGTCAGTTACAATAGTAGTAGCTGATGCATCCGTACTTGGTTTTACAGATGAAACATCTCCTGTAGTCAAAAGACTAGACGTTGTTGCATCATCAGTGGTGAAAGATGCAGTAGATGCCACTATTGTTGTTGCAACTCCTTCAGTTGTTACACTGGTTGAACCAACATCTGAAGCCATTTCTGTCGAAATAATACTAGATGTTGGTACGACTGTTGACGAAGTTGATGTAGTAGCCTGTTTGGTGGTCACAGCTTCAGTTGTTATTTTGTCTGAGGTTACACTCGATGTCGAATCAGAAGTTGTTCTGTCGGTAGTTGCTATAGCAGCTGATGTAACACCCTCAGAGGTAATTATTTTACTTGTTCCATCTACTGGTGTAGTGGCTGCTGTTGTTACACTGTCAGTTACAATAGTAGTAGCTGATGCATCCGTACTTGGTTTTACAGATGAAACATCTCCTGTAGTCAAAAGACTAGACGTTGTTGCATCATCAGTGGTGAAAGATGCAGTAGATGCCACTATTGTTGTTGCAACTCCTTCAGTTGTTACACTGGTTGAACCAACATCTGAAGCCATTTCTGTCGAAATAATACTAGATGTTGGTACGACTGTTGACGAAGTTGATGTAGTAGCCTGTTTGGTGGTCACAGCTTCAGTTGTTATTTTGTCTGAGGTTACACTCGATGTCGAATCAGAAGTTGTTCTGTCGGTAGTTGCTATAGCAGCTGATGTAACACCCTCAGAGGTAATTATTTTACTTGTTCCATCTACTGGTGTAGTGGCTGCTGTTGTTACACTGTCAGTTACAATAGTAGTAGCTGATGCATCCGTACTTGGTTTTACAGATGAAACATCTCCTGTAGTCAAAAGACTAGACGTTGTTGCATCATCAGTGGTGAAAGATGCAGTAGATGCCACTATTGTTGTTGCAACTCCTTCAGTTGTTACACTGGTTGAACCAACATCTGAAGCCATTTCTGTCGAAATAATACTAGATGTTGGTACGACTGTTGACGAAGTTGATGTAGTAGCCTGTTTGGTGGTCACAGCTTCAGTTGTTATTTTGTCTGAGGTTACACTCGATGTCGAATCAGAAGTTGTTCTGTCGGTAGTTGCTATAGCAGCTGATGTAACACCCTCAGAGGTAATTATTTTACTTGTTCCATCTACTGGTGTAGTGGCTGCTGTTGTTACACTGTCAGTTACAATAGTAGTAGCTGATGCATCCGTACTTGGTTTTACAGATGAAACATCTCCTGTAGTCAAAAGACTAGACGTTGTTGCATCATCAGTGGTGAAAGATGCAGTAGATGCCACTATTGTTGTTGCAACTCCTTCAGTTGTTACACTGGTTGAACCAGCATCTGAAGCCATTTCTGTCGAAATAATACTAGATGTTGGTACGACTGTTGACGAAGTTGATGTAGTAGCCTGTTTGGTGGTCACAGCTTCAGTTGTTAATTTGTCTGAGGTTACACTCGATGTCGAATCAGAAGTTGTTCTGTCGGTGGTTGCTATAGCAGCTGATGTAATACCCTCAGAGGTAATTATTTTACTTGTTCCATCTACTGGTGTAGTGGCTGCTGTTGTTACACTGTCAGTTACAATAGTAGTAGCTGATGCATCCGTACTTGGTTTTACAGATGAAACATCTCCTGTAGTCAAAAGACTAGACGTTGTTGCATCATCAGTGGTGAAAGATGCAGTAGATGCCACTATTGTTGTTGCAACTCCTTCAGTTGTTACACTGGTTGAACCAACATCTGAAGCCATTTCTGTCGAAATAATACTAGATGTTGGTACGACTGTTGACGAAGTTGATGTAGTAGCCTGTTTGGTGGTCACAGCTTCAGTTGTTAATTTGTCTGAGGTTACACTCGATGTCGAATCAGAAGTTGTTCTGTCGGTGGTTGCTATAGCAGCTGATGTAACACCCTCAGAGGTAATTATTTTACTTGTTCCATCTACTGGTGTAGTGGTTGCTGTTGTTACACTGTCAGTTACAATAGTAGTAGCTGATGCATCCGTACTTGGTTTTACAGATGAAACATCTCCTGTAGTCAAAAGACTAGACGTTGTTGCATCATCAGTGGTGAAAGATGCAGTAGATGCCACTATTGTTGTTGCAACTCCTTCAGTTGTTACACTGGTTGAACCAACATCTGAAGCCATTTCTGTCGAAATAATACTAGATGTTGGTACGACTGTTGACGAAGTTGATGTAGTAGCCTGTTTGGTGGTCACAGCTTCAGTTGTTAATTTGTCTGAGGTTACACTCGATGTCGAATCAGAAGTTGTTCTGTCGGTAGTTGCTATAGCAGCTGATGTAACACCCTCAGAGGTAATTATTTTACTTGTTCCATCTACTGGTGTAGTGGCTGCTGTTGTTACACTGTCAGTTACAATAGTAGTAGCTGATGCATCCGTACTTGGTTTTACAGATGAAACATCTCCTGTAGTCAAAAGACTAGACGTTGTTGCATCATCAGTAGTGAAAGATGCAGTAGATGCCACTATTGTTGTTGCAACTCCTTCAGTTGTTACACTGGTTGAACCAACATCTGAAGCCATTTCTGTCGAAATAATACTAGATGTTGGTACGACTGTTGACGAAGTTGATGTAGTAGCCTGTTTGGTGGTCACAGCTTCAGTTGTTATTTTGTCTGAGGTTACACTCGATGTCGAATCAGAAGTTGTTCTGTCGGTAGTTGCTATAGCAGCTGATGTAACACCCTCAGAGGTAATTATTTTACTTGTTCCATCTACTGGTGTAGTGGCTGCTGTTGTTACACTGTCAGTTACAATAGTAGTAGCTGATGCATCCGTACTTGGTTTTACAGATGAAACATCTCCTGTAGTCAAAAGACTAGACGTTGCATCATCAGTGGTGAAAGATGCAGTAGATGCCACTATTGTTGTTGCAACTCCTTCAGTTGTTACACTGGTTGAACCAACATCTGAAGCCATTTCTGTCGAAATAATACTAGATGTTGGTACGACTGTTGACGAAGTTGATGTAGTAGCCTGTTTGGTGGTCACAGCTTCAGTTGTTATTTTGTCTGAGGTTACACTCGATGTCGAATCAGAAGTTGTTCTGTCGGTAGTTGCTATAGCAGCTGATGTAACACCCTCAGAGGTAATTATTTTACTTGTTCCATCTACTGGTGTAGTGGCTGCTGTTGTTACACTGTCAGTTACAATAGTAGTAGCTGATGCATCCGTACTTGGTTTTACAGATGAAACATCTCCTGTAGTCAAAAGACTAGACGTTGTTGCATCATCAGTGGTGAAAGATGCAGTAGATGCCACTATTGTTGTTGCAACTCCTTCAGTTGTTACACTGGTTGAACCAACATCTGAAGCCATTTCTGTCGAAATAATACTAGATGTTGGTACGACTGTTGACGAAGTTGATGTAGTAGCCTGTTTGGTGGTCACAGCTTCAGTTGTTAATTTGTCTGAGGTTACACTCGATGTCGAATCAGAAGTTGTTCTGTCGGTGGTTGCTATAACAGCTGATGTAACACCCTCAGAGGTAATTATTTTACTTGTTCCATCTACTGGTGTAGTGACTGCTGTTGTTACACTGTCAGTTACAATAGTAGTAGCTGATGCATCCGTACTTGGTTTTACAGATGAAACATCTCCTGTAGTCAAAAGACTAGACGTTGTTGCATCATCAGTGGTGAAAGATGCAGTAGATGCCACTATTGTTGTTGCAACTCCTTCAGTTGTTACACTGGTTGAACCAACATCTGAAGCCATTTCTGTCGAAATAATACTAGATGTTGGTACGACTGTTGACGAAGTTGATGTAGTAGCCTCTTTGGTGGTCACAGCTTCAGTTGTTAATTTGTCTGAGGTTACACTCGATGTCGAATCAGAAGTTGTTCTGTCGGTGGTTGCTATAACAGCTGATGTAACACCCTCAGAGGTAATTATTTTACTTGTTCCATCTACTGGTGTAGTGGCTGCTGTTGTTATATTGTCAGTTACAATAGTAGTAGCTGATGCATCCGTACTTGGTTTTACAGATGAAACATCTCCTGTAGTCAAAAGACTAGACGTTGTTGCATCATCAGTGGTGAAAGATGCAGTAGATGCCACTATTGTTGTTGCAACTCCTTCAGTTGTTACACTGGTTGAACCAATATCTGAAGCCATTTCTGTCGAAATAATACTAGATGTTGGTACGACTGTTGACGAAGTTGATGTAGTAGCCTGTTTGGTGGTCACAGCTTCAGTTGTTAATTTGTCTGAGGTTACACTCGATGTCGAATCAGAAGTTGTTCTGTCGGTGGTTGCTATAGCAGCTGATGTAACACCCTCAGAGGTAATCATTTTACTTGTTCCATCTACTGGTGTAGTGGCTTGCGTTGTTACACTGTCAGTTACAATAGTAGTAGCTGATGCATCCGTACTTGGTTTTACAGATGAAACATCTCCTGTAGTCAAAAGACTAGATGTTGTTGCATCATCAGTGGTGAAAGATGCAGTAGATGCCATTATTGTTGTTGCAACTCCTTCAGTTGTTACACTGGTTGAACCAACATCTGAAGCCATTTCTGTCGAAATAATACTAGATGTTGGTACGACTGTTGACGAAGTTAATGTAGTAGCCTGTTTGGTGGTCACAGCTTCAGTTGTTAATTTGTCTGAGGTTACACTCGATGTCGAATCAGAAGTTGTTCTGTCGGTGGTTGCTATAACAGCTGATGTAACACCCTCAGAGGTAATTATTTTACTTGTTCCATCTACTGGTGTAGTGACTGCTGTTGTTACACTGTCAGTTACAATAGTAGTAGCTGATGCATCCGTACTTGGTTTTACAGATGAAACATCTCCTGTAGTCAAAAGACTAGACGTTGTTGCATCATCAGTGGTGAAAGATGCAGTAGATGCCACTATTGTTGTTGCAACTCCTTCAGTTGTTACACTGGTTGAACCAACATCTGAAGCCATTTCTGTCGAAATAATACTAGATGTTGGTACGACTGTTGACGAAGTTGATGTAGTAGCCTGTTTGGTGGTCACAGCTTCAGTTGTTATTTTGTCTGAGGTTACACTCGATGTCGAATCAGAAGTTGTTCTGTCGGTAGTTGCTATAGCAGCTGATGTAACACCCTCAGAGGTAATTATTTTACTTGTTCCATCTACTGGTGTAGTGGCTGCTGTTGTTACACTGTCAGTTACAATAGTAGTAGCTGATGCATCCGTACTTGGTTTTACAGATGAAACATCTCCTGTAGTCAAAAGACTAGACGTTGTTGCATCATCAGTGGTGAAAGATGCAGTAGATGCCACTATTGTTGTTGCAACTCCTTCAGTTGTTACACTGGTTGAACCAACATCTGAAGCCATTTCTGTCGAAATAATACTAGATGTTGGTACGACTGTTGACGAAGTTGATGTAGTAGCCTGTTTGGTGGTCACAGCTTCAGTTGTTATTTTGTCTGAGGTTACACTCGATGTCGAATCAGAAGTTGTTCTGTCGGTAGTTGCTATAGCAGCTGATGTAACACCCTCAGAGGTAATTATTTTACTTGTTCCATCTACTGGTGTAGTGGCTGCTGTTGTTACACTGTCAGTTACAATAGTAGTAGCTGATGCATCCGTACTTGGTTTTACAGATGAAACATCTCCTGTAGTCAAAAGACTAGACGTTGTTGCATCATCAGTGGTGAAAGATGCAGTAGATGCCACTATTGTTGTTGCAACTCCTTCAGTTGTTACACTGGTTGAACCAGCATCTGAAGCCATTTCTGTCGAAATAATACTAGATGTTGGTACGACTGTTGACGAAGTTGATGTAGTAGCCTGTTTGGTGGTCACAGCTTCAGTTGTTAATTTGTCTGAGGTTACACTCGATGTCGAATCAGAAGTTGTTCTGTCGGTGGTTGCTATAGCAGCTGATGTAATACCCTCAGAGGTAATTATTTTACTTGTTCCATCTACTGGTGTAGTGGCTGCTGTTGTTACACTGTCAGTTACAATAGTAGTAGCTGATGCATCCGTACTTGGTTTTACAGATGAAACATCTCCTGTAGTCAAAAGACTAGACGTTGTTGCATCATCAGTGGTGAAAGATGCAGTAGATGCCACTATTGTTGTTGCAACTCCTTCAGTTGTTACACTGGTTGAACCAACATCTGAAGCCATTTCTGTCGAAATAATACTAGATGTTGGTACGACTGTTGACGAAGTTGATGTAGTAGCCTGTTTGGTGGTCACAGCTTCAGTTGTTAATTTGTCTGAGGTTACACTCGATGTCGAATCAGAAGTTGTTCTGTCGGTGGTTGCTATAGCAGCTGATGTAACACCCTCAGAGGTAATTATTTTACTTGTTCCATCTACTGGTGTAGTGGTTGCTGTTGTTACACTGTCAGATACAATAGTAGTAGCTGATGCATCCGTACTTGGTTTTACAGATGAAACATCTCCTGTAGTCAAAAGACTAGACGTTGTTGCATCATCAGTGGTGAAAGATGCAGTAGATGCCACTATTGTTGTTGCAACTCCTTCAGTTGTTACACTGGTTGAACCAACATCTGAAGCCATTTCTGTCGAAATAATACTAGATGTTGGTACGACTGTTGACGAAGTTGATGTAGTAGCCTGTTTGGTGGTCACAGCTTCAGTTGTTAATTTGTCTGAGGTTACACTCGATGTCGAATCAGAAGTTGTTCTGTCGGTAGTTGCTATAGCAGCTGATGTAACACCCTCAGAGGTAATTATTTTACTTGTTCCATCTACTGGTGTAGTGGCTGCTGTTGTTACACTGTCAGTTACAATAGTAGTAGCTGATGCATCCGTACTTGGTTTTACAGATGAAACATCTCCTGTAGTCAAAAGACTAGACGTTGTTGCATCATCAGTAGTGAAAGATGCAGTAGATGCCACTATTGTTGTTGCAACTCCTTCAGTTGTTACACTGGTTGAACCAACATCTGAAGCCATTTCTGTCGAAATAATACTAGATGTTGGTACGACTGTTGACGAAGTTGATGTAGTAGCCTGTTTGGTGGTCACAGCTTCAGTTGTTATTTTGTCTGAGGTTACACTCGATGTCGAATCAGAAGTTGTTCTGTCGGTAGTTGCTATAGCAGCTGATGTAACACCCTCAGAGGTAATTATTTTACTTGTTCCATCTACTGGTGTAGTGGCTGCTGTTGTTACACTGTCAGTTACAATAGTAGTAGCTGATGCATCCGTACTTGGTTTTACAGATGAAACATCTCCTGTAGTCAAAAGACTAGACGTTGCATCATCAGTGGTGAAAGATGCAGTAGATGCCACTATTGTTGTTGCAACTCCTTCAGTTGTTACACTGGTTGAACCAACATCTGAAGCCATTTCTGTCGAAATAATACTAGATGTTGGTACGACTGTTGACGAAGTTGATGTAGTAGCCTGTTTGGTGGTCACAGCTTCAGTTGTTAATTTGTCTGAGGTTACACTCGATGTCGAATCAGAAGTTGTTCTGTCGGTGGTTGCTATAGCAGCTGATGTAACACCCTCAGAGGTAATTATTTTACTTGTTCCATCTACTGGTGTAGTGGCTGCTGTTGTTACACTGTCAGTTACAATAGTAGTAGCTGATGCATCCGTACTTGGTTTTACAGATGAAACATCTCCTGTAGTCAAAAGACTAGACGTTGTTGCATCATCAGTGGTGAAAGATGCAGTAGATGCCACTATTGTTGTTGCAACTCCTTCAGTTGTTACACTGGTTGAACCAACATCTGAAGCCATTTCTGTCGAAATAATACTAGATGTTGGTACGACTGTTGACGAAGTTGATGTAGTAGCCTGTTTGGTGGTCACAGCTTCAGTTGTTATTTTGTCTGAGGTTACACTCGATGTCGAATCAGAAGTTGTTCTGTCGGTAGTTGCTATAGCAGCTGATGTAACACCCTCAGAGGTAATTATTTTACTTGTTCCATCTACTGGTGTAGTGGCTGCTGTTGTTACACTGTCAGTTACAATAGTAGTAGCTGATGCATCCGTACTTGGTTTTACAGATGAAACATCTCCTGTAGTCAAAAGACTAGACGTTGTTGCATCATCAGTGGTGAAAGATGCAGTAGATGCCACTATTGTTGTTGCAACTCCTTCAGTTGTTACACTGGTTGAACCAACATCTGAAGCCATTTCTGTCGAAATAATACTAGATGTTGGTACGACTGTTGACGAAGTTGATGTAGTAGCCTGTTTGGTGGTCACAGCTTCAGTTGTTAATTTGTCTGAGGTTACACTCGATGTCGAATCAGAAGTTGTTCTGTCGGTGGTTGCTATAGCAGCTGATGTAACACCCTCAGAGGTAATTATTTTACTTGTTCCATCTACTGGTGTAGTGGCTGCTGTTGTTACACTGTCAGTTACAATAGTAGTAGCTGATGCATCCGTACTTGGTTTTACAGATGAAACATCTCCTGTAGTCAAAAGACTAGACGTTGTTGCATCATCAGTGGTGAAAGATGCAGTAGATGCCACTATTGTTGTTGCAACTCCTTCAGTTGTTACACTGGTTGAACCAACATCTGAAGCCATTTCTGTCGAAATAATACTAGATGTTGGTACGACTGTTGACGAAGTTGATGTAGTAGCCTGTTTGGTGGTCACAGCTTCAGTTGTTATTTTGTCTGAGGTTACACTCGATGTCGAATCAGAAGTTGTTCTGTCGGTAGTTGCTATAGCAGCTGATGTAACACCCTCAGAGGTAATTATTTTACTTGTTCCATCTACTGGTGTAGTGGCTGCTGTTGTTACACTGTCAGTTACAATAGTAGTAGCTGATGCATCCGTACTTGGTTTTACAGATGAAACATCTCCTGTAGTCAAAAGACTAGACGTTGTTGCATCATCAGTAGTGAAAGATGCAGTAGATGCCACTATTGTTGTTGCAACTCCTTCAGTTGTTACACTGGTTGAACCAACATCTGAAGCCATTTCTGTCGAAATAATACTAGATGTTGGTACGACTGTTGACGAAGTTGATGTAGTAGCCTGTTTGGTGGTCACAGCTTCAGTTGTTATTTTGTCTGAGGTTACACTCGATGTCGAATCAGAAGTTGTTCTGTCGGTAGTTGCTATAGCAGCTGATGTAACACCCTCAGAGGTAATTATTTTACTTGTTCCATCTACTGGTGTAGTGGCTGCTGTTGTTACACTGTCAGTTACAATAGTAGTAGCTGATGCATCCGTACTTGGTTTTACAGATGAAACATCTCCTGTAGTCAAAAGACTAGACGTTGTTGCATCATCAGTGGTGAAAGATGCAGTAGATGCCACTATTGTTGTTGCAACTCCTTCAGTTGTTACACTGGTTGAACCAACATCTGAAGCCATTTCTGTCGAAATAATACTAGATGTTGGTACGACTGTTGACGAAGTTGATGTAGTAGCCTGTTTGGTGGTCACAGCTTCAGTTGTTAATTTGTCTGAGGTTACACTCGATGTCGAATCAGAAGTTGTTCTGTCGGTGGTTGCTATAGCAGCTGATGTAACACCCTCAGAGGTAATTATTTTACTTGTTCCATCTACTGGTGTAGTGGCTGCTGTTGTTACACTGTCAGTTACAATAGTAGTAGCTGATGCATCCGTACTTGGTTTTACAGATGAAACATCTCCTGTAGTCAAAAGACTAGACGTTGTTGCATCATCAGTGGTGAAAGATGCAGTAGATGCCACTATTGTTGTTGCAACTCCTTCAGTTGTTACACTGGTTGAACCAACATCTGAAGCCATTTCTGTCGAAATAATACTAGATGTTGGTACGACTGTTGACGAAGTTGATGTAGTAGCCTGTTTGGTGGTCACAGCTTCAGTTGTTATTTTGTCTGAGGTTACACTCGATGTCGAATCAGAAGTTGTTCTGTCGGTAGTTGCTATAGCAGCTGATGTAACACCCTCAGAGGTAATTATTTTACTTGTTCCATCTACTGGTGTAGTGGCTGCTGTTGTTACACTGTCAGTTACAATAGTAGTAGCTGATGCATCCGTACTTGGTTTTACAGATGAAACATCTCCTGTAGTCAAAAGACTAGACGTTGTTGCATCATCAGTGGTGAAAGATGCAGTAGATGCCACTATTGTTGTTGCAACTCCTTCAGTTGTTACACTGGTTGAACCAACATCTGAAGCCATTTCTGTCGAAATAATACTAGATGTTGGTACGACTGTTGACGAAGTTGATGTAGTAGCCTGTTTGGTGGTCACAGCTTCAGTTGTTAATTTGTCTGAGGTTACACTCGATGTCGAATCAGAAGTTGTTCTGTCGGTGGTTGCTATAGCAGCTGATGTAACACCCTCAGAGGTAATTATTTTACTTGTTCCATCTACTGGTGTAGTGGCTGCTGTTGTTACACTGTCAGTTACAATAGTAGTAGCTGATGCATCCGTACTTGGTTTTACAGATGAAACATCTCCTGTAGTCAAAAGACTAGACGTTGTTGCATCATCAGTGGTGAAAGATGCAGTAGATGCCACTATTGTTGTTGCAACTCCTTCAGTTGTTACACTGGTTGAACCAACATCTGAAGCCATTTCTGTCGAAATAATACTAGATGTTGGTACGACTGTTGACGAAGTTGATGTAGTAGCCTGTTTGGTGGTCACAGCTTCAGTTGTTAATTTGTCTGAGGTTACACTCGATGTCGAATCAGAAGTTGTTCTGTCGGTGGTTGCTATAGCAGCTGATGTAACACCCTCAGAGGTAATTATTTTACTTGTTCCATCTACTGGTGTAGTGGCTGCTGTTGTTACACTGTCAGTTACAATAGTAGTAGCTGATGCATCCGTACTTGGTTTTACAGATGAAACATCTCCTGTAGTCAAAAGACTAGACGTTGTTGCATCATCAGTGGTGAAAGATGCAGTAGATGCCACTATTGTTGTTGCAACTCCTTCAGTTGTTACACTGGTTGAACCAACATCTGAAGCCATTTCTGTCGAAATAATACTAGATGTTGGTACGACTGTTGACGAAGTTGATGTAGTAGCCTGTTTGGTGGTCACAGCTTCAGTTGTTATTTTGTCTGAGGTTACACTCGATGTCGAATCAGAAGTTGTTCTGTCGGTAGTTGCTATAGCAGCTGATGTAACACCCTCAGAGGTAATTATTTTACTTGTTCCATCTACTGGTGTAGTGGCTGCTGTTGTTACACTGTCAGTTACAATAGTAGTAGCTGATGCATCCGTACTTGGTTTTACAGATGAAACATCTCCTGTAGTCAAAAGACTAGACGTTGTTGCATCATCAGTAGTGAAAGATGCAGTAGATGCCACTATTGTTGTTGCAACTCCTTCAGTTGTTACACTGGTTGAACCAACATCTGAAGCCATTTCTGTCGAAATAATACTAGATGTTGGTACGACTGTTGACGAAGTTGATGTAGTAGCCTGTTTGGTGGTCACAGCTTCAGTTGTTATTTTGTCTGAGGTTACACTCGATGTCGAATCAGAAGTTGTTCTGTCGGTAGTTGCTATAGCAGCTGATGTAACACCCTCAGAGGTAATTATTTTACTTGTTCCATCTACTGGTGTAGTGGCTGCTGTTGTTACACTGTCAGTTACAATAGTAGTAGCTGATGCATCCGTACTTGGTTTTACAGATGAAACATCTCCTGTAGTCAAAAGACTAGACGTTGTTGCATCATCAGTGGTGAAAGATGCAGTAGATGCCACTATTGTTGTTGCAACTCCTTCAGTTGTTACACTGGTTGAACCAACATCTGAAGCCATTTCTGTCGAAATAATACTAGATGTTGGTACGACTGTTGACGAAGTTGATGTAGTAGCCTGTTTGGTGGTCACAGCTTCAGTTGTTAATTTGTCTGAGGTTACACTCGATGTCGAATCAGAAGTTGTTCTGTCGGTGGTTGCTATAGCAGCTGATGTAACACCCTCAGAGGTAATTATTTTACTTGTTCCATCTACTGGTGTAGTGGCTGCTGTTGTTACACTGTCAGTTACAATAGTAGTAGCTGATGCATCCGTACTTGGTTTTACAGATGAAACATCTCCTGTAGTCAAAAGACTAGACGTTGTTGCATCATCAGTGGTGAAAGATGCAGTAGATGCCACTATTGTTGTTGCAACTCCTTCAGTTGTTACACTGGTTGAACCAACATCTGAAGCCATTTCTGTCGAAATAATACTAGATGTTGGTACGACTGTTGACGAAGTTGATGTAGTAGCCTGTTTGGTGGTCACAGCTTCAGTTGTTAATTTGTCTGAGGTTACACTCGATGTCGAATCAGAAGTTGTTCTGTCGGTGGTTGCTATAGCAGCTGATGTAACACCCTCAGAGGTAATTATTTTACTTGTTCCATCTACTGGTGTAGTGGCTGCTGTTGTTACACTGTCAGTTACAATAGTAGTAGCTGATGCATCCGTACTTGGTTTTACAGATGAAACATCTCCTGTAGTCAAAAGACTAGACGTTGTTGCATCATCAGTGGTGAAAGATGCAGTAGATGCCACTATTGTTGTTGCAACTCCTTCAGTTGTTACACTGGTTGAACCAACATCTGAAGCCATTTCTGTCGAAATAATACTAGATGTTGGTACGACTGTTGACGAAGTTGATGTAGTAGCCTGTTTGGTGGTCACAGCTTCAGTTGTTATTTTGTCTGAGGTTACACTCGATGTCGAATCAGAAGTTGTTCTGTCGGTAGTTGCTATAGCAGCTGATGTAACACCCTCAGAGGTAATTATTTTACTTGTTCCATCTACTGGTGTAGTGGCTGCTGTTGTTACACTGTCAGTTACAATAGTAGTAGCTGATGCATCCGTACTTGGTTTTACAGATGAAACATCTCCTGTAGTCAAAAGACTAGACGTTGTTGCATCATCAGTAGTGAAAGATGCAGTAGATGCCACTATTGTTGTTGCAACTCCTTCAGTTGTTACACTGGTTGAACCAACATCTGAAGCCATTTCTGTCGAAATAATACTAGATGTTGGTACGACTGTTGACGAAGTTGATGTAGTAGCCTGTTTGGTGGTCACAGCTTCAGTTGTTATTTTGTCTGAGGTTACACTCGATGTCGAATCAGAAGTTGTTCTGTCGGTAGTTGCTATAGCAGCTGATGTAACACCCTCAGAGGTAATTATTTTACTTGTTCCATCTACTGGTGTAGTGGCTGCTGTTGTTACACTGTCAGTTACAATAGTAGTAGCTGATGCATCCGTACTTGGTTTTACAGATGAAACATCTCCTGTAGTCAAAAGACTAGACGTTGTTGCATCATCAGTGGTGAAAGATGCAGTAGATGCCACTATTGTTGTTGCAACTCCTTCAGTTGTTACACTGGTTGAACCAACATCTGAAGCCATTTCTGTCGAAATAATACTAGATGTTGGTACGACTGTTGACGAAGTTGATGTAGTAGCCTGTTTGGTGGTCACAGCTTCAGTTGTTAATTTGTCTGAGGTTACACTCGATGTCGAATCAGAAGTTGTTCTGTCGGTGGTTGCTATAGCAGCTGATGTAACACCCTCAGAGGTAATTATTTTACTTGTTCCATCTACTGGTGTAGTGGCTGCTGTTGTTACACTGTCAGTTACAATAGTAGTAGCTGATGCATCCGTACTTGGTTTTACAGATGAAACATCTCCTGTAGTCAAAAGACTAGACGTTGTTGCATCATCAGTGGTGAAAGATGCAGTAGATGCCACTATTGTTGTTGCAACTCCTTCAGTTGTTACACTGGTTGAACCAACATCTGAAGCCATTTCTGTCGAAATAATACTAGATGTTGGTACGACTGTTGACGAAGTTGATGTAGTAGCCTGTTTGGTGGTCACAGCTTCAGTTGTTATTTTGTCTGAGGTTACACTCGATGTCGAATCAGAAGTTGTTCTGTCGGTAGTTGCTATAGCAGCTGATGTAACACCCTCAGAGGTAATTATTTTACTTGTTCCATCTACTGGTGTAGTGGCTGCTGTTGTTACACTGTCAGTTACAATAGTAGTAGCTGATGCATCCGTACTTGGTTTTACAGATGAAACATCTCCTGTAGTCAAAAGACTAGACGTTGTTGCATCATCAGTGGTGAAAGATGCAGTAGATGCCACTATTGTTGTTGCAACTCCTTCAGTTGTTACACTGGTTGAACCAACATCTGAAGCCATTTCTGTCGAAATAATACTAGATGTTGGTACGACTGTTGACGAAGTTGATGTAGTAGCCTGTTTGGTGGTCACAGCTTCAGTTGTTAATTTGTCTGAGGTTACACTCGATGTCGAATCAGAAGTTGTTCTGTCGGTGGTTGCTATAGCAGCTGATGTAACACCCTCAGAGGTAATTATTTTACTTGTTCCATCTACTGGTGTAGTGGCTGCTGTTGTTACACTGTCAGTTACAATAGTAGTAGCTGATGCATCCGTACTTGGTTTTACAGATGAAACATCTCCTGTAGTCAAAAGACTAGACGTTGTTGCATCATCAGTGGTGAAAGATGCAGTAGATGCCACTATTGTTGTTGCAACTCCTTCAGTTGTTACACTGGTTGAACCAACATCTGAAGCCATTTCTGTCGAAATAATACTAGATGTTGGTACGACTGTTGACGAAGTTGATGTAGTAGCCTGTTTGGTGGTCACAGCTTCAGTTGTTAATTTGTCTGAGGTTACACTCGATGTCGAATCAGAAGTTGTTCTGTCGGTGGTTGCTATAGCAGCTGATGTAACACCCTCAGAGGTAATTATTTTACTTGTTCCATCTACTGGTGTAGTGGCTGCTGTTGTTACACTGTCAGTTACAATAGTAGTAGCTGATGCAACCGTACTTGGTTTTACAGATGAAACATCTCCTGTAGTCAAAAGACTAGACGTTGTTGCATCATCAGTGGTGAAAGATGCAGTAGATGCCACTATTGTTGTTGCAACTCCTTCAGTTGTTACACTGGTTGAACCAACATCTGAAGCCATTTCTGTCGAAATAATACTAGATGTTGGTACGACTGTTGACGAAGTTGATGTAGTAGCCTGTTTGGTGGTCACAGCTTCAGTTGTTATTTTGTCTGAGGTTACACTCGATGTCGAATCAGAAGTTGTTCTGTCGGTAGTTGCTATAGCAGCTGATGTAACACCCTCAGAGGTAATTATTTTACTTGTTCCATCTACTGGTGTAGTGGCTGCTGTTGTTACACTGTCAGTTACAATAGTAGTAGCTGATGCATCCGTACTTGGTTTTACAGATGAAACATCTCCTGTAGTCAAAAGACTAGACGTTGTTGCATCATCAGTGGTGAAAGATGCAGTAGATGCCACTATTGTTGTTGCAACTCCTTCAGTTGTTACACTGGTTGAACCAACATCTGAAGCCATTTCTGTCGAAATAATACTAGATGTTGGTACGACTGTTGACGAAGTTGATGTAGTAGCCTGTTTGGTGGTCACAGCTTCAGTTGTTATTTTGTCTGAGGTTACACTCGATGTCGAATCAGAAGTTGTTCTGTCGGTAGTTGCTATAGCAGCTGATGTAACACCCTCAGAGGTAATTATTTTACTTGTTCCATCTACTGGTGTAGTGGCTGCTGTTGTTACACTGTCAGTTACAATAGTAGTAGCTGATGCATCCGTACTTGGTTTTACAGATGAAACATCTCCTGTAGTCAAAAGACTAGACGTTGTTGCATCATCAGTGGTGAAAGATGCAGTAGATGCCACTATTGTTGTTGCAACTCCTTCAGTTGTTACACTGGTTGAACCAACATCTGAAGCCATTTCTGTCGAAATAATACTAGATGTTGGTACGACTGTTGACGAAGTTGATGTAGTAGCCTGTTTGGTGGTCACAGCTTCAGTTGTTAATTTGTCTGAGGTTACACTCGATGTCGAATCAGAAGTTGTTCTGTCGGTGGTTGCTATAGCAGCTGATGTAACACCCTCAGAGGTAATTATTTTACTTGTTCCATCTACTGGTGTAGTGGCTGCTGTTGTTACACTGTCAGTTACAATAGTAGTAGCTGATGCATCCGTACTTGGTTTTACAGATGAAACATCTCCTGTAGTCAAAAGACTAGACGTTGTTGCATCATCAGTGGTGAAAGATGCAGTAGATGCCACTATTGTTGTTGCAACTCCTTCAGTTGTTACACTGGTTGAACCAACATCTGAAGCCATTTCTGTCGAAATAATACTAGATGTTGGTACGACTGTTGACGAAGTTGATGTAGTAGCCTGTTTGGTGGTCACAGCTTCAGTTGTTAATTTGTCTGAGGTTACACTCGATGTCGAATCAGAAGTTGTTCTGTCAGTGGTTGCTATAGCAGCTGATGTAACACCCTCAGAGGTAATTATTTTACTTGTTCCATCTACTGGTGTAGTGGCTGCTGTTGTTACACTGTCAGTTACAATAGTAGTAGCTGATGCATCCGTACTTGGTTTTACAGATGAAACATCTCCTGTAGTCAAAAGACTAGACGTTGTTGCATCATCAGTGGTGAAAGATGCAGTAGATGCCACTATTGTTGTTGCAACTCCTTCAGTTGTTACACTGGTTGAACCAACATCTGAAGCCATTTCTGTCGAAATAATACTAGATGTTGGTACGACTGTTGACGAAGTTGATGTAGTAGCCTGTTTGGTGGTCACAGCTTCAGTTGTTAATTTGTCTGAGGTTACACTCGATGTCGAATCAGAAGTTGTTCTGTCGGTGGTTGCTATAGCAGCTGATGTAACACCCTCAGAGGTAATTATTTTACTTGTTCCATCTACTGGTGTAGTGGCTGCTGTTGTTACACTGTCAGTTACAATAGTAGTAGCTGATGCATCCGTACTTGGTTTTACAGATGAAACATCTCCTGTAGTCAAAAGACTAGACGTTGTTGCATCATCAGTGGTGAAAGATGCAGTAGATGCCACTATTGTTGTTGCAACTCCTTCAGTTGTTACACTGGTTGAACCAACATCTGAAGCCATTTCTGTCGAAATAATACTAGATGTTGGTACGACTGTTGACGAAGTTGATGTAGTAGCCTGTTTGGTGGTCACAGCTTCAGTTGTTAATATGTCTGAGGTTACACTCGATGTCGAATCAGAAGTTGTTCTGTCGGTGGTTGCTATAGCAGCTGATGTAACACTTGCAGAGGTAATTATTTTACTTGTTCCGTCAACTGGTGTAGTGGCTGCTGTTGTTACACTGTCAGTTACAATAGTAGTAGCTGATGCATCCGTACTTGGTTTTACAGATGAAACATCTGTTGTAGTCAAAAGACTAGACGTTGTTGCATCATCAGTGGTGAAAGATGCAGTAGATGCCACTATTGTTGTTGCAACTCCTTCAGTTGTTACACTGGTTGAACCAACATCTGAAGCCATTTCTGTCGAAATAATACTAGATGTTGGTACGACTGTTGACGAAGTTGATGTAGTAGCCTGTTTGGTGGTCACAGCTTCAGTTGTTAATTTGTCTGAGGTTACACTCGATGTCGAATCAGAAGTTGTTCTGTCGGTGGTTGCTATAGCAGCTGATGTAACACCCTCAGAGGTAATTATTTTACTTGTTCCATCTACTGGTGTAGTGGCTGCTGTTGTTACACTGTCAGTTACAATAGTAGTAGCTGATGCATCCGTACTTGGTTTTACAGATGAAACATCTCCTGTAGTCAAAAGACTAGACGTTGTTGCATCATCAGTGGTGAAAGATGCAGTAGATGCCACTATTGTTGTTGCAACTCCTTCAGTTGTTACACTGGTTGAACCAACATCTGAAGCCATTTCTGTCGAAATAATACTAGATGTTGGTACGACTGTTGACGAAGTTGATGTAGTAGCCTGTTTGGTGGTCACAGCTTCAGTTGTTAATATGTCTGAGGTTACACTCGATGTCGAATCAGAAGTTGTTCTGTCGGTGGTTGCTATAGCAGCTGATGTAACACTTGCAGAGGTAATTATTTTACTTGTTCCGTCAACTGGTGTAGTGGCTGCTGTTGTTACACTGTCAGTTACAATAGTAGTAGCTGATGCATCCGTACTTGGTTTTACAGATGAAACATCTGTTGTAGTCAAAAGACTAGACGTTGTTGCATCATCAGTGGTGAAAAATGCAGTAGATGCCACTATTGTTGTCGCAACTCCTTCAGTTGTTACACTG